>JAHIAM010008623.1:0-17094 GCA_021605205.1 Aegilops longissima
GATCGGGTCCGTCGGATCGCGATGGAGGCTCGAAACCCCTCCTAACCCCCAAACCCTAATTACGCCTATAAAAGCCCCCCCCTTCCATTTTGGGTCTCCTCCTTCCCCCTTCCCCTCTCCATCAGCGCCCTCCCAATCGCCGGCCGCCGCCACAGGCCTGCGCCGCCGCTCCTGGCCTCCCATGAGCCCGCCACGTCGCCCTGCCCGTTCCCTCCTCACTTGAGCCCTTGGTGCCCAGGCGCCAGCCCCGAGGCCCGCCAGCCGCCCGAAGCCCTGGGCCAGCGCCTCCCGCTTCGCCCGCTCGACCCGGATCGGGGCGATCGATCTACGCCGCCTCCGCCGCCCCTCGTCCAGCCGCGACCTCTCGCCCGGAGTAAAGTGCGGCCGTCCGTCGCCAACAACCCCCACCGGGCAGACCTCGCCGCCCTGCCCTCCTTCCTTCTCCCTTTTCTCTCTCTTCCCTCACCGGCTACCTCTCTCTCTCCAGCGGGTTAGCCGCCACTGCGAACTCCGAGGGCGCCGCCCATTCCCTCCGTCGACCCGGATCCGCGACCATGGCCGGATCGATTCGTTGCGCCGCCCAATCCGGCCCCTCCCGGCGTCCCCAGCGCCTTCGCCCGGCATCGCCATCGCCCGCCGCCGCCCAGTCTTCCGGTCCCGTTCGGGATCGAGGCAACGTGATCGCGTCCCAGCGTCGGCCCGACCCGTGGGCAGTGCCCGGTGCCCGGCAACCGCAGCGGCCTCCCTCGGATCAGCCCATGGCCGGCTGGCCCTCTCCTCCCTGGCCGCGCCATGAGGCTGGGTGAGCAGCCCGCCCGTGCTCTGTTGGGCCAGCCTCTGTTTGACCCAGCGCATGTTTTTTTTCAGATTTGCGAATTTGCTGATTATCCGAGTTTAAGCTGTTTCTGAAAACCCCTAAGCTTCATGCATATTCTAACTAATTAACCGTGCATCGGATCTAAATAAATTATATATGTAACTTGCTCAGAATTTTGTGTAGTTTAATAATATGCAGTTTTCATCCATGTTTAAAATGTTTAAATTGATGTTTGCATTAATTTGCTAATATGCCATGCTAAAATGCTTTAATTCATAACTAAATAACCGTAACTTCGGATTTAAATGTTCTTTATATGTAAATGGGGTGGAAAAATGCCTAGATTAACATGGTCCACTTTATGTTGCTGTTTAACAACTCTAAAATTGTGTTTAGGGCAGAACAGTACCGAATCTAAAATATTGCTCATAGGGATTTTCGGATTTGTTGTTTCTTATTTCGGCCTCATTTAAACTTGCCTAAATAGTTAGTTTAATTATGCTCCACCTCTTGCCATGTTTAACAACATTTAATATTGTTGTGTACCTAACCAGAGAACTAAATAAGTGATGTGGTGTTTCGTCAATATGCAACTTCGTTGCATATTGAGCTCCATTAACTTGGTAGTATTTGTTTGTGCATATTGCCATGCCATGCATTTCTAAACCGGACATGCATCATATTTGTTTGTGCATCATGCCATGTTATTTATGCTTGTGCATTTATCATGTTGTTTGTTTTTTTCGGTGTTGCTTCTCGGTTTCGCTAATCTTGCGATTGTGAGGATTCGTTCGACTACTTCCGTTCGTGTCTTCTTCATGGATTCGTTCTTCTTCCTTGCGGGATTTCGAGCAAGATGACCATACCCTCGAAATCACTTCTATCTTTGCTTGCTAGATGCTCGCTCTTTTGCTATGCCTATGCTACGATGCCTACCACTTGCTATATCATGCCACCCACATTGCCATGTCAAACCTCTAACCATCCTTTCCTAGCAAACCGTTGTTTGGCTATGTTTACCGCTTTGCTCAGCCCTCTTATAAGCGTTGTTAGTTGCAGGTGAAGATGAAGTTTGTTCCTTGTTGGAACATGGAGATGTTGTTCCTCTTTGGAACATGTTTACTTGTTGGGATATCACAATATATCTTATTTAATTAATGCATCTATATACTTGGTAAAGGGTGGAAGGCTCGGCCTTATGCACAGTGTTTTGTTCCACTCTTGCCGCCCTAGTTTCCGTCATATCGGTGTTATGTTCCCGGATTTTTGCGTCCCTAACGCGTCGGGTGATTTATGGACCCCCTTGACAGATTCGCTTTGAATAAGACTTTTCCAGCAAGGCCCAACATTGGTTTTACATTTGCCTCTCTAGCCTTTTTCCTTGGGGTCGCGCATCCAGGGTCATCTTCTATTACCCCCGGGCCAATGCTTGTCTAAGTGTTGGTCCAAACTAGAAACCCTTTGCAGGCGCCACCTCGGGGAAACTTGAGGTTGGTTTTAGTTATGCTGGACTGCTCATCCGATTAGTGGCACAGAGGCGAGATCTGCGGCTACTATCGGGGTGTGTGCCGCATGGAGGTCTTCTTGGACTTGTTTTATTGCTGTGAAATGTCTTGGCAGGATTAAAGGGTGATCGGGCTTCCGGAGAAGAGTCTATTCGCCGTTGATTGCGAGAGCTTATCATGGGCTAAGTTGGGACACCTGCAGGGTTTGAACTTTCGAAAGCCGTGCCAGCGGTTATGTGGCGAGATGGGAATTTGTTAATGTCGGTTGTAGAAAACCGAAGTTGATCTTAATTAAAATACACCAACCGTTAATGCGTAACCGTGAGTGTCTCTTTTCGGAGTTGATCGAGAGGAGAACACGGTTTACGGTTATGTCGGCGTAAGTAGGAGTTCAGGATCACTTCTTGATCATAGTTGTTCGACCGTGCTTTTGCCTTCTCTTCTCGCTCTCATTTGCGTATGTTAGCCACCATATATGCTGAGTAAACTTGCTTTGCAGCTCCACCTCACTACCCTGTCCTACCTTTAAGCTTAAATAGTCTTGATCTCGCGGGTGTGAGATTCTTTGAGTCCCGTGACTCACGGATACTTCAAAACCAGTTTGCAGTGCCGATGAAACCTGCGGTGATGGACCCGAGCTCAAGGAGGAGCTCGATGAAGATCTTGTTCTTTGTGTTGTTTCGTTTGAGTTGATCGGTGAGTGGAGCCAGTTGGGACGATCGAGGATCTGTGTAGCATTTGGGGTAGTCTTCTTTTATTTTGGTTCCGTAGTGGGACCTTGATTATATCACAGTATGATGTAATGTTTTACTCATGTATTGTGTGAAGTGGCGATTGTAAGCCAACTATGTATCTCTTTTCCCTTATGTATTACATGGGTTGTGTGAAGATTACCTCACTTGCGACATTGCTTTCAATGCGGTTATGCCTCTAAGTCGTTAGCTTGACACGTGGGAGATATATACTTGTCGAGCGTTCACGAGGCCTCCAGATGCGAAGTCCTGCGGTATACTCGGGCATGCGCGCGCTCGGCGTGAATGGCCGCGCTACAAACCTCGAGTCATGCGCTAGCTGTGTCCCGCGGAACCGCCGCGCACGGGATCCGCTTCACAGGTCCGGGTGCCAATGATGTGTCAATAGCGTCACGCGTCGGGGTAAAATCGGCAACTGCACAGTACTCGAGTGCCCTTTGCCACTACTAGGAAAACCTAGTAAAGCGCTTGAATACATATAGCGATGTATTTGGGTCCAGCTTCACTTCTAACGCCTACAACTAAGTTGTAGCGGTAGCTCTGGTTAGTGTAGCGCTGCTGCTAAGTATGGTTAGCGATGGCGCTACACTAACCGGCCTTCTGCAACTAACTATGGCGTTCTGCTGATCGGCATTGCTGCTAGGTACCTACCAGCGCTGTTTGCTAGTACTCCCGCTTTCACAGATTCATACCCCCTCTATGTATTAGTATAGTCTCTATCTGATGGTTTCATCATATCACAATAAACATACACTATTCTCATCATATCATACACATACTGATGGTCTCGTCATACCATCATCATCATCATTCAACACAAATATCATCACATCTTGAAAATAGTGATACATAAGTCATGTCATGTCTCGAATAAGTGCAACTGCATGGTCATAGCACACACACAAGTTTCATCATCTCTATCTAAACCATGGCGTGAAGAAAGAGTGATCGGCATGAGCAAGACCGCCTTTATGTAGTACTTGAGGCACTGGCGGTCCGCTGAGGAGTCTGGATTAAGGGTCCTCGGCGTCGGCCTATATGACATGGGGACGGATGAGGGCCGTGAAGATACAAAGCGAAGACTCTCTCCTGTGTCCGGATGGGACTCTCCTTGGCGTGGATGGCAAGCTTTGGCGTCTTGGATATGAAGATTCCGTTCGCTGTAACCGACTTTGTACAACCCTAGTCCCCTCCGGTGTCTATATAAACCGAAGGGTTTAGTCCGTAGAGGCAATCATAATCATATAGGCTAGACTTCTAGGGTTTTAGCCATTACGATCTCGTGGTAGATCAACTCTTGTAATACTCATATTCATCAAGATCAATCAAGCGAGGAAGTAGGGTATTACCTCCATAGAGAGGGCCGAACCTGGTAAACATGTCGTGTCCCTGTATCCTGTTACCATCGACCTTAGACGCACAGTTCGGGACCACCTAACTGAGATACGCCGGTTTTGACACTGACATTGGTGCTTTCATTGAGAGTTTCGCTGCGTCGTCACCAAAAGGTTTGATGGCTCCATTAATCATTACAACCGCGCTGCCTTGGGGAGGCTTTCCTCCCGGCCAGATCTTTGTGTTGGCGGCTTGGCGCTCGCGAATAACTCGCAGCCATCTGAAACAGATCGATAGCTCGCCCCGAGTCACCAGTTAGTTTGGAAATCTGGACTCGTCGCTGATTTCGAGGAGACTTCGATCTTCAAGGATTCACGCCCTCAACCTCCGCTCGGCCTTAGATCCAGAGTGTATCGCCAGATCGACGGGCTCCAGAGCTCGCCCGGACTATGTCGCGACCATTAGTCCCATTATGGGAGAGCGGAAATGTAGTGTCGCGACAGCCATCACGGGCGGACCCTTCTCCGGGACAGCGGCTCGAATCCTCGAGAACCAGCATCGTGTAAGTTGACCCAAGGAGTTTCCTCTCTGCTGTACTCCACGGGCTCTCTTCTCTCGGGCCAAACCTGCGCCTTTAAGCGAGGCTCTGGACTGTCAATGCGATCCTTGTCATTACAAAGGAGCAATGTCGAACTTCGCCCAGCCGAACTAGGGGCTGAGCAGCGAATTTTACATCCACCCACCCCTCACTTTATAGCCACTTTCGAGAACTTAACCGACATGCTCGATTCACGGCTCGAGGACACATCGACGGAATATGCGACGATGTCGGAGGAGGCCCGAAACCGCCGTTTACTAGACACTGGGCGGACACCTCTTAGGTATAGCGTGTACATGGTGGATACACCCAAAGAATAGCGGCGATGACAAGGAAGATCGATCGAGGATAAGCCTCTGAGATACAGCAAGCGTGATGTCGATGGCGCCGCTCTAAGCCACGCTGCGAAAAAGACAGCAATACCGGCATAGGAGAAAGAGAATACTCTCAACGATGCCAAAGACAATGAGAACCCGTTAAGCCAACCTCTGAACAGAGACGAGCGCGGGAAGATGGGCCGAGTCAGCCACGATGAACAGGCAAATGCGAAGACTCGGAGGACGGTAACTACCTTCGGCTCTCCAGGGTGAGGTGAAGCCCTAACAGAGAGATTTTATCGTGCACGAGGAACCTCTCGGCGGGCGGCTTCAGCGCCGACTAATATGCCCTTGCAAGGAGCACGAAAAAGCAGCAGCAGCTTCAAGATGACCAAGATCTGCTCAGCGGACGGATGGACAAATGTCACGGCAGCGAGGAATACGGACCTCGGCGTAATCAAAAGTTACCGGCAAATTGCTACCTCAATTCGGCGGCAATGGCGAACCCGTACCATCAGCGGCGTAGCGGCTGACCAACCACGTGGCGTGGCGAGACCAGCGACGCTCCGGCGAACACCAGCGATACCACCTTGCCAGAGGCGAGAACCACGACAGCTCGGGGTTATACATATGACCTGCGGCGGGACCTGATCAGCGAGCAGGTCAGACCAGATCGATCACGGATCACGAGGACATGCCACGGCAGCGATAGCGGCCATCTAGTCGGACATGACAAACACAACCCGCGGGCGAACACATGAGCGAACTCCATCCGAGCTACGTCGCGACTTGGCCCGATATAAGCGCCGCACACCCCTTTGCCGCCCGATGAAGTAATGGAACACGGATTCTGGAAGGTTTAAACCCATGAATATCGAATCATACGATGGAACAACAGATCGCGGTTATGGATTGAAGATTTCCTTCTCCATATCCACATGGCCGCGGTGATGACCTCCACGCCATCAAATACCTCCCACTAAAACTAAAGGGACCATCGCGGCTTTGTAGCTAAACAACCTTCGAGAGAACTCCATTGGCAGGTGGGAAGACTTGGAAGATGCCTTTGTCGATACCTTCAAGGTACATATATACTGCAGCCTCTCACAGATGGCGATGACCTAAGTCACATCATCCGACAGCACGGGAAGTCGACGAGCTCTGGACTCGGTTCATAATTAAAAGAACCAAATTATCGACTGTCCGGGCCTTGAAGCCCTCGAGGCCTTTAAACATAGCATCCGAGATGAGTGGCTCGCCTGCCACCTCGGTCAAGAAAAAACAAAATCCATGGCAGCCCATACTGCTCTGATGACCCGCTTTTGTGCGGGAGAAGACAGCTGGCTCGCTCGTAGAAGCAACAACACCGCTGATCCGGGCACTTTCGAAGTTCGAGGGCAACAGCGGCAAGCCACGGCGCAATAAACACAAGCGTCGAAATAATAATGAAGAGCGCCAAGTCATGGCGGTCAACGCCCGGATTCAGTGGCTCTAAACCGGTCAGCGGAAAAAGCCATTCAAGGCAAGCGAGAGACAGACCATCAATTTAGAAGATCTTTGGATCGTACGCTGCGATTCATGGCACCCCCATTAAACCAGCCAATCACACCAGTGAAGCTGTTGGGTCTTTAAACTCGTCGGCAAGCTTAATGCAGAACACAAGATGAAGGGCAGCCCGATTGGCAGCGATGACAAAGACTTCGCCAACCTTGAACACGGGGTGAAATTTCCCCGAGTAAAAACAGTGAACATGGTATCGTGGCACTTTATCCCTACTGAAGTGCAAGCGCCGCCTTCTGATCCTGGCGTACCATAGAAGCGATCGCCCCAAACTTAAGCCAGCGGGTGGCCTGCCCGATCACTTTTGATCGCAAAGGACCACCGGCCGATATCCGTCACGAGAAGGTTTGGCAGCTCTCATCCTCAATCCAATTATCAATGGGTTCCATCTCACAAAAAGTCCTTATGGACAGCGGCAATAGCCTTAATCTACTCTACCAAGACAACTTCCGTAGAATGGGCATTGATCCTTCAAGAATCAAGCCCACCAAAACTACCTTCAAGAGGCAGGTATCAGGTATGAGGCTCACATACCAGGCTCAATAACCTTTGAAGTCATTTTGGCTGGCGAACAACTTTGAAGGCTGTCGGTCGCGGGGCGACACCTATGGGATCACAAGAATCCCTACTACGGTTGTGGGGCAGGGGTGCGTGAGAAGAGCAGATCAAGCAGATATGCCGGGTTCTTTTATCCAGGTTTAGGGCCGAGAATCGTAAACCCTACTCCTGCTTTGGTGGATAGTTTATACGTGTTCTTGAGCTAGCTATGGGGCGTGAGGAGCTCCAAAAGCCAAATCCTTCTCCTGATGCCTTGGGCCTCCTTTTATAGGGAAAGGGCTGCCACGAGTGGCATCTGAGGAGGTGGAAAAGGCTCTGATCATACTGAGTTTATCCTTGTATTACATGACTAAGCGCCGTGTCGTCTTGTAGGTGATCCTTGCTTTATCGGGGGCGAGGCGAGCCCAGTGTAAATCGCCGCCACTCCCTTCAGCGTTGACCACGCATACACAGCCCAGCCGGTGCCTGTGGTGCCATGGCGAGCAGGCAGCTGAGGTGGCGCGTGGTGGAGTCTCCATGAAGGTTACGCTGCGCCGCCCGCAGCCTGCCCAACTGGTTGGGTCGGCGGTACATGGTGGAAACTCGATGGCGTGGGCCTGATGGTGGCCCTACGGTAACCTTGGCGGGGGTCCTTGCACCCAGCCCGGCAAGGGTCTTGCGAGGCCCGGCAGTCTCGCCCTGGGCGTCTGCCATCCGGCAAGGCTCTTGTCGAGGGCCTTGTCAGTCCCCTTGGCGGGATCCGCTAAGAATCGTCATCTTCTATAGTATGTACCTGATCTTTGAATGTCTTCACAAAGATCGCATGCCACTGCCAGGGGCGTCTCCTGAATCCTTTGCCCCATGGAGGCGGTGGACTCAAGGTAATCCGCTCCATGGGCGTGGGGCGAGCACGCATAGGCAAGGGCCTTGCAGGGTCTGCTAAAACCGCCCCGGCAAGGATCTTGCGAAGTCTGCTCGTCCTTTGCCCTTTGTGGTCTTGGTCTTGGCGTCGTTCTGCTTCTTTCGAGCTTCGGCCTTGCCTTGGCTCACCTTCCTTGCCTTGCTTTAGTGTGGCGGCCTGCAGCTCGAGGCTGCCCGCGCCGCACGGTTAAAGGTGTACCTTTCTTTACGTACACCGGCAGGGAGCGGAGCTGGAGCCTGCGTAAGCGCTGTCAGCGTCGTTAGGCTAGGCCCAAAGCGGTGGGCGGGCAGGCAAGGTGGTTTTACGTGATAAGTCTTTTGCGCGTTAAACTTCCCATACCTCCCGCGCGTGGCTTGGCGTGGAGGCGTCGCGTTGGCGTGAGGGCAACGCGTGGGGCTGAGCTGTGCACTCATCGTCACGTCGCGTATAAAGGAAGCGGTTGATGCCTTCCCCATAAGCGGAGGGGCGTGGGCGCGACTCATTTCTTGAAACGGGGCGAAGCGTGGTCTTCAAAGGCGTCCACCCCCGCGATCACGCAGGGTGAGGAGAGAGTCGCCTCACCCGTCGCCTCGGTCCCATATCCGTCTGCGTGGCTCTCATCGCTTTCGGGGTGGCGAGTGGCGGGCGGGAAGCGGGCGTCGCGGGCAGGGCAGCGGGTCGATCCAGTTCCTGCGCCTTCAGCGTCTTGATTGGTTGGGCAGGCGGTCGTTCCCCCCGTTCTTTTATAAAGGCGGGGAAGGCAACGTCCGTGCTCTTCCATCTTCTCTTTCCTTCGGCTTCGCTCCCCTCCCTCCATTTGCCATGGAGAATCCTGGCTCTTCAGCGGTGGCAGCGAGGTGGCCGCTAAACAACACCTTCCTTCTCCTTCACTGTGGTGGAAGAGCCGACCAGCGAGGGAAGGGGGAGAGCGAGCCGATGGGGCGTGGACAGGTCGAGGTGCTCGGGGAAGAGGAGAAGCGAAGGCGGCGCGCTGGTCCGCCTCCGCCAGCGGTTCCTCCCCCCGAGAGGCCATTTTCAGGATGACCCTTGCGAGTTCTTTGTCGAGGCTCGCGGCACGCCTCGCCGTTGCCTCCGTCTCCCGACTCCCGGCGAGAGTGAGATGGGCCGGAATCCCTGAATCACTGCGGCTGCATATGAGGGCTGTTGGATCAGCGATCTGCGAGTTAGCGTCGACTTTCCAGCCCCTCAAGTGATGTATCTTGGCGAGGGTGGAAGGCGTTCGCTCACATCCACGCTTGCGGCGGGGCTCACTCTCCATTTCAAGCTGATGGAGGCGGCCTCCTCTCCGTCAAGGTCTTGGGTGCCGGGACTCGGGCAAGGTGCTGCGTGGAAGCTCTTATGATGGCGAAGGCTCCTCCTCGGCGAGTGGCGGGGAGGACAGCGGCGCGGCAGCGAGTGTGGCGGCGGGATGGCCGCGTCCCACTAGGTGTCGGGCGTCGCTCCGTGCGGCACCAGCGATCCCATTATCCATGTTGCGGCTTCACGAACTTCTTAGAGTGGTCTCCTTGGCGGTTGGCGTTGGGAGGCTGCGGAAGAGGAAGAGGCGGGCAGCAAGGCCGCCAAATCGTAACTTAGGTGCCGGCGCCCGGCAGCGTCTTGGCGTCCGCCGCCTCGTCTTGAGCTACCTTCCCGGCACCGCCATCACCATCCAGCCTTGGACGGCCACCGAGATGTTCTCTTGGTGTCTTCGCCTACCGTAGCTTCGTCTAGGCGTCCCTTTTGCCCTTTTCGCCTCCTTGACTTGCCTCCCCGAAGAGAGGCGAAATAGAGGGTCCTGAGGCACCTTACCTTTTTTTTAGTTTGTAAGCCTTGGGGCCTAGGCTGAACTTAAAACTTGTAATCCCATCATTCATGTTTTCATTCTCTATGGACTGTACACTGAGTGGAATGTTTTTTAATGAAAAGGATGCTTGCGGGCCGTTTGTCTCACAGGCTGAACCCACGATAAGGAATAAATCCTTGATATCTCTAAGATAAACATTTCCTTGCACGGCAACAAGCCTGCCGTCTTCCACTTCACTCGACCTTCCTCACGCTTTTGGCGGAGGCAGGGGATGGCGGAGTTCAGCTCCTCGTTTTATCCTTTTGCTGCCCGCGACTCGACCAAACTTGGTCGAGGGGCCGAGCCCTAGAGCCTAGAGTTTTTAGGGAGCACGCGGTGGCAGGAAACAACGAAGTTTCACATACCTCAGTCCATAAGGGAATGCATGATAAGGAATGAAGAACTTATCTGAAGCTGCAGCCCCGGCAACTCTGGATTACCGTGGGTGAATCTTAAATAATTGCAGCCCCGGCAATCTTGGCTTGCCGGGGTAAAGATCTTGATCTGTCCCTCTTTTTCCTCGCCGTCCTCAAGTGGTCCGCAAGGTATCACATGAGTCCTCCGAACCAAAAGAGACAAAAGAATGGCAAAGAGGCGTGCACTCGACCTCTAAGCTAGGGGTTGGTCGCCGCCAAGCACTATAACCCTAACCAGGGCCGAGACTTGACCTAGCATGCATACTATAACTTAGGCATGACCTTCATTTATTGCTGCTCAGGGTCTGCGCTGGCTTTGTACAAAGCGTTACATGCATCATCGGCAATGATTGTACAAGGTGGCTTGCGGGGGGCCCGGCAAGCGCCTCACGAGGTAAAACTTGCGAAGATGCTCAATGTTCGGGGAGTTACTCCTTTGGAATGGCATCTTCGGTCTCGAGGCGGA
Source organism: Aegilops longissima (assembly GCA_021605205.1). Taxonomy (NCBI): domain Eukaryota; kingdom Viridiplantae; phylum Streptophyta; class Magnoliopsida; order Poales; family Poaceae; genus Aegilops; species Aegilops longissima. The sequence continues at coordinate 11,048 of JAHIAM010008623.1, forward strand.
CTCGCGGTCACAGTGACTTCGTGTTACGGTGAGGCCTTCCCACTTTAGGCGTGAACTTGTTGGAATTCTTGGCGATTGAATGCGCCCGAAGGATAAGGTCGCCTTCCTCAAGGCTTGGGCATGAACCTTGTGGCTATGGTAGCGGCGCAAGGCTTCTTTGTAGGCGTGCTGCTCTCACACGCCCAGAAGGCGATCTTCCTCAAGGGCCTTCGTCATCTTGCGCATGTTGCTCTTGCTCGACTTCGTCATAGCGAGCACTCGAGGTGACCCGTATATGAGTTTAGTGGGGAGAACTGCTTCGCCCGTATACGAGGAAAAAAGGTGTGCGGCGGTGGCTCGATTTGGCGTCGTCTGATCAACCAAAAGAGCGCCGCAACTCATCAATCCGATGCCTTCCACTCTTGTGCGATCTGTCAAGGTCTTGGTCCTTAAGCCTCGCAGTATGCCAAGCATTTTCCCTCTACCTTGACCATTGCTCAGTGGGTGAGCAGCAGGCAAACGACTTTGTTGCCGGGGTCTCGGGTATATTGCATGAAGGTGTGGCTTGTGAACTGTGTGCCATTATCGGTGATAACCCTATTAGGCACGCCAAAGCAGCACACTAGTCCCTTGAAGAACTTGCGGCTGGTGAGCTGTGACCTTTCTCACTTGCCTCCACTACGGCCGCACTGTGAACTTATGGAATTACAGCATTACAAGTACTCAAAGCCCCCAACAACACGGGGAAGGGCCGGATATGTGAGCCCCCAGACCGAGAAGGGCAGGAGAGAGAATGGTTTGAAGGGCTTGAGCTGGCTGATGAAGCTTCTTTGAATGGGAACGACATGCTTCACACGGTGACTAGTGTCGTTGCATCACGGAGGCGGTGGGCCAGAAAAAAGCCTTGCCGTGGCGCTTTGCCGACAAGGGCCCTTGACCCAATGTGGGATCCACATATGCCTCTCGTGTATCTCTGCCAACAACTCCAGTCCTTCCTCTCGAGGATACACTTCAATTTCACTCCGTTCGGCCTCTTTACATGCAGGGGCGTCATCGGCCGAACTGGTACATAGTAAACTGACGGGCTACTTTCGCTTCTTCCTGCTCCTCAGGAAGTTCCCTGTCTGGAGGAATTGGATGGTGTGCTGTGCCTTACGCCGGAGCACTGGGGCTCCGACGGCGAGATTAAAGCATTTCCTCCTCTTCTGAGGCCGTCGTCTCGACGGCAAGAGCTTGATGCTCAGCCGGGCGGTCGTCCGTGGCGGGCTCGGTATTCCGGCAACATCCTTGCGGCGGCCCGAGGGCTCAGCGGGAAAGTACTTGCAGGACCTGATTTCCTCCTCTTATTCTCCTCTGTTGATGGATCAATGGATGGCTAGGTTAGCTGAAGCACAAAGGTACCTGGTTCCCACAGGTAGCGAGGAGGCAGCCGTTTTAACCGATTAATCGGCGACATCGTTCTTCGCTCGAGGCGTGTTCACTTTGTATCTGTCGGCGCTCTTCCAGCTTTCTCACTTCATCGGCGTAGGCCTTCATCAACGAGCTCTGGTAATCCTTGTTGACTTGCTTGCGACAAGCTGCGAGTCTCCCTTGACGATGAGTTTCTTGATTCGAGTCCGCCCAGCGATCGTAAGACCGACAAGCAGCCCCTCATACTCTGCCGTATTGTTTGTTGACACTTCCACGGGAAGTGCATGCTGAATCACGTACTTGAGGTGCTCTCCGGTGGTAGCGTAGCAACCGCCAGCCCGGCGCCTGTGGAGAAAGCTCCATCAAGTACATGGTCCAATCACAACTTGCCTCTTTCTTGGGGAAGCGAGTCTCTTGAATTTCTTCGTCGGTGTTGCGGTCCATTACGCAATGAACTCTGCTAGGACTCGGCTCTGAATCGATAGTACTTTCAAACTTGAGGCCAAAGGCTGGACAGCTCCGGTGCCTATTCCACAATTCTCCCGTTGCATCCGGATTGTGCAATATCCGTTCGAGAGGGAAGCGAACTGACAACGGTGATCTCGTGTGCTGGAAGTAGTGGCGCCCAGCTTCCTCGAGGCCATAAGGAGCTGAAGAGCAGTTTACTGCACGGAGTACCTTGATCTAGCCCCTGGAGAGGAACTAACAAAAGTAGACAAGTGACTGCATCATTTTCTTCTTTAGTAATTGCTTCAATTGGCTATGTCGTCTCTGCATTGGTGGTACCGAGCTTTGCCGCAGCCATTTCCTCGTCGTCGACCTCTCTGCGCCATCGATGCGGTCTTGACCACTTGTACTGTTGCCGCCGGTATAGCAACAGCGGTTCTTGCGGCTGGGCGCCTTTAGTGATGGCGTGGAAGAGATATTTCTTCAAATCTTGCAATGCTGCTTGACTTGGCGTCCACTCCATTGGGCCCACCTTTTCGAGATCTTGAAAGGGGAGACACCTTCGGCGAACTTGAAATGATCCTGCCCATGGCAGCGGCGTAACCAACAAGCCGGCGCACATCCTTGATCCGCTTGGGTGCTTCAATCTGCTCTATAGCTTTGATTTTGTGCGGATTGGCCTCTATCACGCTATGACACCAAGAATCCGAGAGCTTGCGGATGGGGCGCCAAAGAGCACTTCTCGGGGTTCAACTTGAGATTGATCTTGCGCGGGTTGCAAGTGTTTCTTGCAAATCCGGTATGAGGTTGCCTGTCCATGGATTTGACCACTATGTCATCCATATAAGCCTCCATATTTATATGGAGCTGGGGTTCAAAACCAACCTGGACCGCCCTTGCAAGCGTCGAACCAGCACTCTTCAACCCGAAGGCATCCGCATGAAACAATCGTACCACATGGGGTGATGAATGTTGTCTTCTCTTGATCTTCTCTTGTCATGAAGATCTGTGTGGTAGCGGAGTAGGCGTCGAGAATGACAGCGGATCACACCGATCGTGGAGTCAACAATCTGATCGATGTCTTGACAGGGAAGGGTCTTTAGGGCAAGCCTTATTGATATCACGTGTAATCAATGCACAGCCTCCACTTCCCATTTGCCTTGCACCGACGGATTGTAACCCGTTGGATGGAGCACTCCTCTTATCAAACCCGCTGCTTCCGGTTTAGGATCTCTTACATGATGAACTCTTGTCGTTCCAAAGCTTGCTTCGACCTTACAGCAGCAGAGCCCGCGCATGAGGCAGACAGCAAGGTGGTGCTCAATCACCTTCACAGGAGCGCCGGGGATGTCGAGCTTGCCCGCATAAACACATCGACATTTGCGCGGGAAGGTGATGGCGCATCTTCCTATTTATGCGTCAGGGTGGATCTTATGGTAAAGCTCCTCCCGTGTAATCCTCATTGGCAGGAACCTTCTTGGTTCCCGGTGGTATAACCATGGGCTTCTTGTTTCCACCGGTGGGGCTCTCGACACGTCGGCGGCAGCAGGCCTCGAAGAGCGCTTGCGGAGTGGGTGTCTGAGGTCACCGGTCTTCTTCTTCTTCTTCCTCCGGGGTCCGGTGACGAGAACAAGTGCCCTAGCGGCGAGCAGGCTACTGACTTCTTTGCTGGTATAGTTGGTCGGCGCAAATCAGCGCATCTTTCTTGTCGGAGGAATGGTGATAATCGTCCACAGTCTGGCATCTTGAGGTGTTGTGGAAGCTTAGTGTGGCCTTGCATATGAACTTGCGCTGGTAGGCCAAGGATCTCGTTGTAGGGCAAGGTGATCTTGGCAACATCGAACACAATCCTCTCCGTCCTGAAATTCAAATTAAGCTTCCAAGGTCACGGGCAGCATGACCTTTCCCTTGGGTTAGCTTCTTCCGGGTTGACCCACTGAAGCGTGCCCGTCTCTCGAAGTCTCCATAGAATCTGCGGTTTCTCGATCACGGACCGGCGAAATCAAGTTCAGACCGGCCCGCCATCGACTAGCATCTTTGTCACCTTGAGGTTGCGTATTGTTGAGTGAAACCAACAACGGCAGCTGCGAACCACCGATGGTGCGATCAGGGGTGATCCTCGTCGTCAGATGATAGGTGTCTTTGAACCACCAGCTGACTTTGGGCATCAAGCAGCAGCTCGCCGCTGTAACCTCTCTGGTGTTTAAGCGGCGGTGAAAGTATGCAGCGAGCGCCCGCCGTCGGCCTTATAGCCTCTGTAGCTTTCTGAGAAACTCTTGGTCGCGGATTAATCGTCCTCTTCGTGATCGTCGTCTTACGGCTACATCACGGCCCAGGCGAAACCTCTCATGTTGCTTATCGCTTCTGCGGCAGCCCGTTTGGCCGTCATGCTTCTTCGGACCCTTCAGCACCATCCGGGCCCTTCTCCTTGTCCCGCCTCTCATATTCAGCCCTCTGCTTCTCAGCGAGAGCTCAACTTTGTCGGCGATCACGGAAACATAGCCTTTGGTGAGATGGATCTTGCGGTATAAACTTGTCGGGGTTTCCTAGCTTCTCGGCGGCCGCCAGAATCGGCAGGTGGCGCCGGCAACCTCCTTGCGGGGTCGTCTGCATGTAGATTTCTTGGTGGAGCGGTGTCATCCAGATCCCTCAACGGCAAGCACGGTTTTTCCTTGCGCTTCACATCTGCGGCGCTTGCCTTTCTTTGCGGTGACAATATCCTCATCTGAAGAATAGGTTTCCACGCGGCATCTTCGCGGGTACTTCCTTCCTTCTTGACTTGGGCACATTTATCGAAAAGAACATAGGGGATTCGCTACATCTCTCACCTTGTTCATTGCCGGCTCTTCACGCATCTTGCAGATTCACGCGCGTTCGATGGAGCAATGATGATGGCGGCAAGGTGAACATCAAGAGATATTATCTTGTGCCGACTAAACCTCTGAATATACTTGCGGAGACTCTACGCCTCATACGTGGAATGGCGTGCGGGTCGCTTGCTTGGCCATGGGCTTGGTGGCCTCCATTAAAGGCGCCCTCACGAACTCATGGCACAAAATCGACCGAGGAGGAAATAGAGTTTACCGGCAAGTGCATCAACCCGCGACATGGCGTTGGGTTAGAAACCAACGGAAAGTAGTTCATAAGCACCTTATCATCGCGGGCTCCGGCAGCTTTGCATCGCGATGGTGTAGAAGCTGAGAACTTCGGATGGGTGGGTCTTGCCACTGTACTTTTAAGCCTCGTCGGAGTTTGAAGGTGCGGTGAGTGGGCCACTGGAACTGCCGTAGCTCTCGCGGGTAAAAGCGGACAGCCTACCTCGTGAGTAGGCCTCCAGAAGCTCCCGGTCTTTGGGTGACTCACAGCAGGTCCTGCTTGCTTTGTCCGATTGGTGGCGCTCCGTCTGCGGCCTTCGATAGTGGATTCGGCGTCTTGATGTTCTCGTTCGAAGAACTTGGCGCTGGTCACAGTGGGCCCAGCGGGTCAGACGATGCTACGAGATCTACGTCGCCCGTGGCGTCGCGGCAGAGCTGGCGTCCGTGAAGGCGAGGCGAGGAAGGAGGAATGCACCGTGGTTGCAGCGCCGTCGGCTCTCCACGCCATCGGTGCGTGGGACTCCGTCGGAACGTGGACCCGGGGGTTCCACCGGACCCGGTTCGTCTTTGTTGGCCACCACAACAAGGCTTTGGATAGTGGCTCTCCATTCATTGAGTTTCCTCGCGGTGGGAGGAAAATCGAGAACAGCTACTTGGCGCGAGCGAGCTTCTCTCTGGCGTTGGTGGCGGTGAAACCTGCCGCGGATCGCGGCAGCGCTTGACCGACCATGTGAAGAGCTCTATCACGACCCTCGCGGTCGCCGCCATCTTCACCAGCGGCTCGCGGCGGGCAGGTCTTCTAAATCCCGGAGGTGGCGCTGGGGCTCTTTCCCATGGCGGCGCCCGGGGTCCTCGGCGTGATTCGTCATTCGTCGCGCGTGCAACGAGAAAAGCGTCTGCGTCGGCGCGGTGTGGGGAGTTTTGGAAGCCCTCACGTCAAATGCGCAGCGAAGCGGCAGCGATCTTAGAAGGCCCGCGCCACCAGCGAGCCTGACTCCGTCCTTAGTTGGCTGCGTCGTCCGCTACCGAGCGCCACGAACATCGCCGCCTCCCAAACCCGGTTCTTTGGGGCCGGTGTTGGTGTTATGAAAACGGCGCCCAGGTCCTTTCTGCGAC
>JAHIAM010008625.1:0-31575 GCA_021605205.1 Aegilops longissima
GGCGCCAATGCTCAGCGTCGTCAACAACAACAACGTGAAGAGCAAGCTCTTGAGGCACAATGTGCCCGTCAAGCATCAAGTAGAGCCGTAAGCCAACCGCAATAAGTGAGCAGGCGCAATCAAGAGAAGCCCTTGAGAATAAATCCAAGAGGAACTACCAACCTCATGTACACCGTCAAGTTCCTCAAGCTCCTCAAGCTCCCCACAAGCTCGTCAAGCTCCACCTCAACCTCAAATTCAACAAGAGCAAGTTGATCATGGTCTTCCCCACGCCAAGAGCAACATGAAGGCGAATACATTCCACGTCAAGGGCGTCATCATCAACATCGCCAACAATACAATGAAGAAGCAGCGCTTCTGACAAGCTAAAATTCACCATGCCCAAGTTCAATGGAAGCAATGACCCGAAGACTACCTCTCATGGGCATTGAAGGTTGACAAAATCTTCCGTTTGCACAACTACGATGAAGCGAAGAAAATCGCTATGGCATCACTTGAGTTCCAAGATTATGTGCTCATATGGTGGGAACAAATCATTGGCTGACGACAAGCAAGGTGAACCTCAATCACCACTTGGGCTCAAATGAAGGATGTCATGCGAGCACGTTTTGTACCAACATACTACAATCGCGACCTCTTCAAGAAACTCCAACTACTCAAGCAAGGAACAAAAGCGTTGAAGAATACTACAAGGAAATGGAAATAGCCATGATTAGAGCCAATGTCAAAGAAGATGATGAGCAAACTATGGCACGTTTCTTGAATGGACTCAATCATCCCATTAAGAAGATCGCGACTTCCAACCATATTCATCCCTCATTGAGCTCGTGCATCAAGCTACAAAGGCGGGCGTCAAGTGCAAGATGACTTCAAATCGCCAAGTACTCATCCAAGACCTACGGTCCATCCAACAACCAAGCTTCAACGACTCCTCCAACTTCTACATCGACCAAGCCTTATTCACGAAGCAGCGACAAGTCAAGTTACAAGAAACCTTGACAAGTTCAAGTCGTCCTCCTCCTTCTACAAACAACCTCAAGCGCGTGCTTCATCCTCTACTCCGACCGATGAGACCATTAAGACAAGCTCCTTCAAGTGTTTCACTTGCGGCGGCCGAGCCACAAGTCCTCTGAATGCACCAACAAGCGCACCATGATCCTCAGAGCGATGGCACATATGACTCCATGGTGAAGAGAAATGGAAGCCCTTGAGCAAGTGGCTATACACGGCAAGTGAATGAAGATGAAGATGATCAAGTCTTTTGTGATGAGGATTGAGCCCGCTCTCGTTGTCTCAAAGTCTTGACCCTTCAACATCAACAAGAAGAAGACCAGCGATGCCACATCTTCCACACAAAAGCGGCATCAATGGGCGGTCCATCAAGGTCATCATCGATGGAGTAGTTGCCACAACAGCAAGTGAAGAACTATGCTCCAAGCTACAATTGGTCAGAGGAAGCACCCACACCCTTACAAGGTTCAATGGCTAAGTGACTCGGCACTATCTGAGTCGAGCATCGGTCAAGTCTCCTTCAAAATTGGTGCTTACGAAGACACTTTGGAGTGTGATGTGGTCCCTATGACCGTTTGCCACCTACTCCTAGGTGACCATGGCAATTCGACCGTGGTGTCATCCACAATGGGCGAACCAATCACTATAGCTTCAAGATGAAAGGAAGGAATATGTGCTCGACCTATGTCTCCTAGTCATGTGATAGCCGACAAACAAGCCACCCATCATAGAGAAAAGAGTGAAAGCGATCCACCAAAAAGTGAGTGAGAGCCACAAGCCAAATTTGAAGCGACTCTTAGCCTAGAGAGAAAAACCTCATTCTATTTGCCACCGAAAGTGAGATGAGAGAAGTGTGTGAGAACCCATCTCTTGTGATGCACTTTGTCCTTGTGTGCAGGAATGGGGAACCAAAACTAACAACATTCACGGGCTACCTTTAGTGTTTCAATCTCTTTTGCAGGAATTCCAAGATGTTTTCCCGATGAGCTACCTCGGGTCTACCTCCTCTTGAGGCATTGAGCATAGAATCGACCTCATCCCGGGCGCCTCTACCAAACAAAGCTCCATACCGAGTCAATCCGGAAGAAACCAAGGAGATTCAGCGGCAAGTACAACAACTCATCGACAACGGTCATGTGCGTGAAAGCCTAAGCCCTTGTGCCGTTCAGGATATTCTTGTGCCTAAGCCGATGGAAGTTTCGCTTGTGTTCGATTGTAGACCTATCAATGCTATTACCGTTCGATATAGGCATCCCATTCCTCGCTTAGATGACATGCTTGATGAACTTAGTGGAGCCAACTTTTCTCAAAATTGATCTTAAAGTGGCTATTATCAAATCCGCATACAAGAGGGTGATGAATGGAAAACTGCTTTTAAAACCAAATTTGGTTTATATGAGTGGTTAGTGATGCCTATGGGTCTTCGGAAGCTCCGGTACTTTTGTCGTCTTATGCATCATGTGCTTCGTCCTTACATTGGAGTCTTTGTTGTGGTTTACTTTGGCGATATTCTTGTGTTTAGCAAAACCATGAAAGAGCACATCAATCATGTAAAATCTGTGTTGCAAACTCTTAGCATAAAAAAGCCTTTATCAGAACTTGAAAAAATGCACATTTGGAGTTGACAAAGTGGTTTTCTTGGGTTTTGTTGTTTCCTCAAAGGGTGTCCATGTTGATGAATCTAAAATTCAAGCAATTAAAACTTGGCCCCAACCCACCAATTTGCAACAAGTCTGCGAAGTTTTCTTGGTCTTGCGGGTTTCTATAAATCGCTTTGTGAAGATTTTAGCACAATTGCGCTCCTTTGCATGCTTTGAGCAAGAATAATACTCCCTTTGTTTGGGGAACTTTGCAATCAACCGCTTTTGATAAGCTCAAGACTTTGCTTACTCATGCTCGATTCTTGCTTTGCCCAATTTTGACAAAACTTTTGAGGTTCATTGTGATGCAAGTGGTGCGGAATAGGCGGAGTTTTGATGCAAGAAAAGCGAGCCATTGCTTATTTTAGTGAAAAACTCTCGGTGCTCAACAATTATCCATCTATGATAAGGAATTGTATGCTTTAGTCGTGTGCTCCATGTTTGGGAACATTACCTTAGACCTCATGAGTTTGTCATCCATACCGATCATGAAGCGGCTTAAGTACCTCAAAGGTCAAACTAAATTGAACAAGCGTCATGCCAAATGGGTGAATTCATTGAATCTTTTCCTTATGTGATCAAGTACATTAAGGGTAAAGAGAATGTAGTTCTTGACAGCTTTCACGCATATGCATGCTTGTCACCCAACTTGAGTTGAATGTCATTGGTTTTGAGCATATAAAAGACTTGTATGGGCATGATCCATCTTTTGCTTCTCCTTATGCTAAATGTTTGGCCATGTCGTCTTGGGAACAATATTACATCAAGGATGGTTATCTTATGAGAGCTAACAAACTTTGCATTCGAGTCTTCTCTGCGTTTGCTCCTTTTGCAAGAGGCACATGGAGGCGGACTCATGGGACACTTTCGACGCGACAAGACATTCGCCACACTCTCCAACAACTACTTTTGGCCAAAGATGTTCCGTGACGTACAACGCTTCACCAACCGATGCTATACATGTGCAAAGCTAAGTCTAAAGCTCAATCTCATGGTCTTTACATGCCTCTTCCTATTCCATATCAACCATGGGAAGACATTAGCATGGATTTTGTACTTGGTTTACCTAGGACTCAAAATGGCAAGGATTCCGTGTTTGTTGTTGTGGATAGATTTTCTAAGATGGCACATTTCATTCCTTGCAACAAGATGAGCGATGCTTCACATGTTGCAAATCTCTTTTGTAGGAAATCTTACGACTCCATGGGTACCAAAGACAATCGTCTCCGATCGTGGCGTCAAGTTCTTGAGTTACTTTTGGAAGACCCTCTGGCATGGCTTCGGAATCAAGCTATTGTTCTCCTCGGCATACCATCCTCAAACCGGCGGCCAAGCGGAGGTGACGAACCGAACATTATCCACTCTACTTCGTGTCTTGATCAAGAAGAACATCAAGGAGTGGGAAGCATGTCTACCCATCGCGAAATCGCCTACAATCGTGCAAGACATTCAACTACCGGCAAGTCCCCTTGAGGTCGTCTCTGGTTTCAACCCGTTGTCCCCATTGGACATTCTACCACTCCCTCTCCAAGGCGCACCAACATGGATGCAAGTGAGCAGAGCAAGCTACATCAAGAAGATGCTGCGAAGATACAAGGCCGCAATTGGCGCCAAGTACAGCGCCAACAAACAAGCTCAGCGCCAACAAACAACCTATCGTCTTCAACATTGGCGATCAAGTGTGGCTACACCTTGCATGAGACCGCTTCCCCAAAGAGCATGAGTCAAACTTCTCCCTCGAGCGATGGCCCTTTCAAAGTGCTACATGCGCTTCTAGCGACAACGCTTACAAAATCGACATACCTCGCGACAAGTACAAGCGTGGCGACATCTTCAACGTCAGGACCTTGCACCTGTCCATGGAGATGAAGTTTTTGATCCAGTCGGATCTCTCCCAAGGGGAGATGATCTGAGCAGCCCTCACTCATCCCCACAGGCGTGCCTTCATCTCCCTCAACACCACGGGACCCATGACAAGAGCCCTACATCATCCTTGTTGTTGTAGTAGAGGTGCGTTAGGTGCATGCGGTGGTGGTTGTGGTGGCAAAGCCTTGAGCAATTCATTAAACCTGTTATCGAGCTTTGTTTGACGCCTTCTCAATGCCATCTATCTTCTCCATGGCCTCTTCAAATCTATTTAGCACATCGTCCACCTGCCCTCATCATTTGTTGAAACTTATCATGTAGCGCTTTGTTTGTCATGTTCTCCCGGTCGGTCTAAATCGGCTTGTGATCCTGCCATGGTTAGCAGCAATAGAAACACACAAGAATATGATTGACGGACTACTAGGAAGTGGTGGTGGTGGTGTGGTGGGCGATCACAAATCCGTCGGGCAAATCTCAAATTCTTACAGTTCTTACCCAGCGGTGATGATCGGCAACCGATGTAGTCAAAACTCTCAAAGCTTGGATAGGCGATTACGGGGAGAGTCAAGCGCGATGTAGATGTATGTGGAGCTGGGAAGGCTTATAATATGGTAGCAAAAAGGTTAGCAATAATCAATTGAGATGCAAAGTTGAATAAGCGCTCACTTGCCAGTCTTGTCTTTGGTCTAGGCTGAACCGTGCTAGAGCGAGCCTAGAACACTAACAAAATCACGGTGCTGCTGCGAAACAACGGAAAAGCACACTCTGGAAAATTTTTTTTCGCTTTTTTTTTGCTGCTTTTTTTTTTGAAAGATCACTATAATGGCGAGTGTCTCAAAACTCTTCGAGTCAAAGCCCAGCGGGATGGGCACGAAATTTTTGACCAAATTTTTTTTCGATTGCTGGACCCAAAAAAGCTGAAGCAGGTCAAAAAACTTTCTATAACTTGACTGTCTCAATACGCTTAGAAACACTTAAATGATAGAGGCAAAGGTGTCCCGATGTTTTTCGATGAGATGGTGGTTTCGCTTTGGAAAGTCGACTTTGGCGATCCGACTCTGAGCGTCTTGAGGCGTCGCGCCTTAGCAATCGCTAAACCAACTCCGAGGTTATTGACCGCGCGAACACGATCAACGACCACGAGTGCTGTTTCCTGCGAGCAAGCGAAGAACAAGCAAGCTGAGATTGCAATCTGGATATTGCGAATATAAGATGAAAGCTTTATTGATCAAGGTGGGGTTACTGTGGCGCCTTTATGCAGTCGTTGAACACAAGCGAAATGCAGCGAAGTTGCAGCTATGGCGAACTTTTAATCTAAACAAAACCCAAGGTCTAAGCGGTGCCCTAAGGGCTGTATATATGGAGGAAGAGAGAATTTCGTGGCCCTTGGTGGAGGGTCGAAATCAACCTAACTCTTGTTTCCCACACATCGGACTCTAAAACAGCCTATACTTAAGTATTTCGAAATTACATGGGCTGGCCCAATAATAAGGTGTGCAGCACCTAGAATAGCCTATGGGCGAATATTATGAAGTGGCATCTTGTATATTTCGTCCAAGGCCTTCATGCACTCATTAGGGTGGCTTCAAAGTCCTGGAATCATCACTTGTAACTCCGTTCTTGTTCCCCTTGCGCATGCCAACATCTCCATGCTTGAACTTGCTCAAGGTTCATCTTTCTTGTCCAAGTAGGCCCTTCATTTGTAAGCAAAACAAATGTATCCAATTTAAGCAGCATCATATTCTCATGAACATTAGAATCATTACCAGAAAGCGAAAGTACGATAATTCAATTGGCGTCTGTGAGCTCTAGTAATTGGTCCGGTATGTATAGCAGCAGGGGCTGTGGGTGTAACAATGGTATTGATGTCCTCATCATCCTCCCTTCTTGAAATGAAGTAGTCCTCGTGAGCTCATCTTCCTCACCCAAATAAGGCTTCAAATCTGCAATGTTAAAAGTGGGACTAACCCCAAAATCTGCGAGGCAGCTCAAGTTTATATGCATTATCATTTATTTTCTCTAACACCTTAAATGGACCATCGACACGTGGCATTAGCTTTGATTTGCGCAAATTAGGAAACCTATCCTTACATAAATGTAACCAAACAAGATCTCCGGTGCAAAGACAACATGTTTTCTACCCTTATCTCCAGCAAGTTTATATTTAGCATTCATCGCTCAATGTTTTCCTTAGTTAACTCATGCATTTTAAAATCAATTCAGCACGTTCTTTAGCATCAAAATTAACCTTCTCCGAAGATGGAAGAGGCAACAAATCAATAGGTGCACGAGGTAGGAAGCCATACACAATTTCAAAGGGCACATCTTAGTAGTAGAATGCAATGAGCGATTATAAGCAAATTCAATATGAGGCAAGCATTCTTCCCACATTTTCTTATTATTCTTCAAAACAGCCCTAAGCATAGTAGACAATGTTCTATTGACTACTTCAGTTTATCCATCGGTTTGGGGGTGACAAGTAGTACTAAAAAGCAGTTTAGTCCCCAACAGCCCATAAACATCTCCAAAAGTGGCTAAGAAATTTAGTATCACGATCTGAAACAATAGTATTTGGCACACCATGCAAGCGAATAATTTCACGAAAGAACAAATCAGCAACATTAACAGCATCATCGCTTTTATGACATGGTATAAAGTGTGCCATTTTAGAGAATCTATCCACGACAACAAATATGCTATCCCTCCCTTCTTTGTTAGAGGTAAACCTAAAACAAAGTCCATAGATATATCCTCCCAAGGAACACTAGGCACGAGCAAAGGCATATATAAACCATGAGGATTGAGTCGTGACTTAGCTTTTTGACATGTAGTGCAGCGAGCAACAAAGCGCTCAACATCCGTCTCATCTTTGGCCAAAAGAAATGTGTAGCAAGTATATCCTCCGTCTTCTTGGCGCCAAAGTGTCCCATTAATCCTCCTCCATCGCCTCCTGCAACAACAAAAGGCGAACAGAGCTAGCGAGGAATGCATAGCTTGTTAGTACGGAACACAAAACCATCATTAATAACGAACTTGTTCCATGTTCTTCCTTCTTTACAATTCTGCATTACATCTTTAAAATCAGCATCATGCACATATTGATCTTTGATGGTCTCCAAACCAAATATTTTGAAGTCAAGTTGTGAAAGCATAGTATATCGACGAGACAAAGCATCAGCAATAACATTTTCTTTACCCTTCTTGTGTTTAATGACATAAGGAAAGTCTCAATGAATTCAACCCATTTAGCATGTCTCGATTCAGTTTAGCTTGACTTTTAATATGTTTCAAAGATTCATGATCAGAATGTATAACAAATTCTTTGGGCCATAAATAATGTTGCCATGTCTCTAAAGTCGAACAAGAGCATATAATTCTTTGTCATAAGTAGAATAGTTCAGACTAGGCCCTCAATTTTTAGAAAAGTATGCAACAGGTTTGCCATCTTGTAATAACACACCTCTAATCCAATTCCACTAGCATCACATTCAAGCTCAAAAGTCTTATTAAAGTCGGGAAGTTGGAGTAAAGGGCATGTGTCAACTTATCTTTCAATACCGTGAAGGCTTCTTCTGTGCGGTACCCCAAACAAAAGGCACATCCTTCTTTGTAAGCTCATTGAGAGGTGCAGCAATGGTGCTAAAGTCTCTCACAAAAGCGCCTATAGAAACCAGCGAGTCAAGAAAACTCCTCACTTGTGTGACCGTTTTGGGCTGCGGCCAACTCTCAATAGCTTCAATCTTGGCTTTATCAACTTCAATTCCTGTGGAGTAACAACATAGCCAAGAAAAGATACTCGATTCGGTGCAAAGGTGCACTTCCCAAGGTTACCAAACAAGCGTGCATCACGTAGAGCATTAAAAACAACACGTAAATGTTCCAAATGTTCTTCCAAAGATTTGCTATAAATCAGTATATCATCAAAGTAAACTACCACAAATCGTCCAATGAAAGCACGTAAAACTTAGTTCATTAATCTCATGAAAGTACTAGGTGCATTAGTTAACCCAAAAGGCATGACTAACCACTCATATAATCCAAACTTAGTTTTAAATGCTGTTTTCCATTCATCTCCCAATTTCATACGAATTTGATGGTATCCACTCATAAATCAACTTTGGAGAATATTGTAGAGCCACTCAATTCATCAAGCATATCATCTAGCCTAGGAATAGGATGGCGATAACGAATAGTAATATTATTAATGCCTCTACAATCAACACACATCTGTGACGTACCATCCTTTTTAGGCACTAGTATAATAGGAACAGCACAAGGACTAAGAGATTGGCGTATATAACCTTTGTCGAGCAGCTCTGTGCTTGGCGCATAATCTCCTTCGTCTCCTCTGGATTGATGCGGTATGGTGCGGTTGGGTAGCGATGCACGGGAATTAAGTCAATTTGATGCTCAATCCCTCGAATAGGTGGTAATCCGGTGCTTGCGTCTTGTGGGAAGGCGTCGATGAACTCTGCAAAATGTTAGTGACAGCGAGGGGCAAAAAGGAAAACACGTCCTCGAATGAAAATAATGCCTCTTTGCACACAAAAGCATAGCAAACAGATTTGCTAGAATCTAGCTCATCAATATCAGATTTGGTGGCAAATAAACATGCACTTTTCAGTTTAATTTCAGAAGCAACATTAGATGGTTTATTATTAGGCTTCATTTGTTGCTCAAATTCTTTTGCCACAATCTGATTTTCACTCTTATTTTTCTCTGTTTTGCTTTATTAGCTCTATTAATATCATCTTTCAAAATGGAATCAGGAGTCATAGGAAGCAAAGTAATATTTTTATCCTTGTGAACAAGAGTATCTGATTGTTTCTACCATGGTGTACAGAAATTTTATCAAATTGCCATGGTCTACCAAGTAATAAGGAACATGCTTGCATAGGTACCACATCACAATCAACATAATCAGCATATGTAGAGATACTAAAATGCACACGAGCAGTCGTGTTACCTTAACCTTGCGCTGTTGTTGAACCATTGGATGTAGTAAGGATGTGGATGTGGTCTTGTGGTGAGAAAGCTTCTCCACCATATCCATGCTAGCCAAGTTGTTGCAGCTCCCTCCATCTATGATGGCCTTGAATAGAGCGTTCCTTCACAACTCCTTTGTATGGAACAAGTTATGCCTCTGATTTTGCTCAGCTTGTGTAACCTGCACACTCAAAACACGTTGAGCAACTAAACATTCATACTGTCGGCATCTTGACAGCCATGTATTGCGTCTCAAGATCAGAATCATCTCCACCGTGTTCTTCATGTGTAATAAGAGCCAAAGTCTCTTCATCATAGTCACTAGCGGACTCATACCCACCATCCTCGGTAGCAATCATCACCGCTGAGATTGGCATTCTCTCATAAAATGTCCTCTTCCCTTTAGCGACGACAAATAATATCACTTGTGTGCCTGTTGGCGCCATGGAAGAAGAAGAGCTCTGTGTAGGCCCAGCGGTGTACTCTTGGCGAGATAGTGGTGGTTGTGCACTGCTTTCTTGTATCACGGTTGGAGGTGGCAGCCGGCGGAGGTGCGGTGTAGTAGAGCGTGTGGAAGTAGATGATGCCGTGGTGTCCATGATGAAGGTCGACCTGCGAGAAAAGTTAGTCGCGCCAAGGCACATCGATCCTGCACTTCACGTTCAGCTTTACAAGCAAGATGGAATAATCGGTGATATTATTATAATCCTTGTAGTCTAGAATGGTCTGAATCTCTCTATTTAATCCACCCGAAAGCGTGCAAGCATAGCTTCATTCTCCTCAACAATACCACATCTAATCAAGCCGGTTTGTAATTCTGATAATATTCTTCTACGAATTTTTCCTTGTCTTAAGCGCTGCAATTTTGAAGTAATTCACGTTGATAATATGGTGGAACCAGCGATCGCATAGCAGTTTTCAAAGCAGCCCAAGTAGCTGGAGCAGGATATAATCTACAATGTTGAGACCACCAAACACATGCAAAGCTAGTGAAAGCACAAACAGCAGCGAGGAACACGTCTCTCCTCGGGATATTGTAAACATGTAAATCGTTGTTCAGTTTCTAACTCCCAAGTAAGATATATATCAGGAACATATCTACCCTCAAATGGTGGAATATTCAATTTCAGTTTAGGGAGATGGTCATGATCTCGTACTGAAGGGAGCGAACATTGCCATTATTTGCATGTGGGCGACACGGTGGTTGTGGTGCTGGTGGTTGCCGCGTGGTTCGATGTTGATCAACCTCATCCTCGTAAGCTCTCACATAATCATCCTCCCCCCGCTTGGCGGCGAGGAGCCACGAAGTATCAGCAGCAGCACCGGCAGCTTGGCGGTGAAGAGGGACACGGGAAGCTCGGCGGAGGGCTGTTTCGCGATGTGGAGGTAGTCCATGTTGTTGTAGTAGAGGTGCGTTAGGTGCAGCCGGTGGTGGTGGTGGTAGGCAGCGAGCAATTCATTAAACTTGTTATCGAGCTTTGTTTGACGCCTTCTCAATGCCATCTATCTTCTCCATGGCCTCTTCAAATCTATTTAGCACATCGTCCACCTGCCACTCATCATTTGTTGAAACTTATCATGTAGCGCTTTGTTTGTCATGTTCTCCCGGTCGGTCTAAATCGACTTGTGATCCTGCCATGGTTAGCAACAATAGAAACACACAAGAATATGATTGACGGACTACTAGGAAGTGGTGGTGGTGGTGTGGTGGGCGATCACAAATCCGTCAAGCAAATCTCAAATTCTTACAGTTCTTACCCGGCGGCGGTGATCGGCAACCGATGTAGTCAAAACTCTCAAAGCTTGGATAGGCGATTACGGGGAGAGTCAAGCATACGATGTAGATGTATGTGGAGCTGGGAAGGCTTATAATATGGTAGCAAAAAGGTTAGCAATAATCAATTGAGAGATGCAAAGTTGAATAAGCGCTCAGCTTGCAGTCTTGTCTTTGGTCCTAGGCTGAACCGTGCTAGAGGCGAGCCTAGAACACTAACAAAATCACGGCTGCTGCGAAACAACGGAAAAGCACACTCTGGAATTTTTTTTTCGCTTTTTTTTTTTGCGCTCTTTTTTTTTTTGCGCTGCTCTTTTTTTTTTTTTTGCGAAAAATCACTATAATGGCGAGTGTCTCAAAACTCTTCCAGGTCAAGTGGCGGGATGGGCACGAAATTTTTCGACCAAAAAAATTTTTTTTTTTTATTGCCGGACCCAAAAGCTGAAGCAGGTCAAAAAACTTTCTATATGGCGTTGTCTCAATACACTTAGAAACACCTAAAAATAGGATAGCGAGAAATTTTTTTGACAAGTGCGTTTTGGAAAATTTTGGGCCTAAGCGGAGGTGGTTTCAGACTTTTTTTTCGAAACCTACTCCGGCAAGGAAACACGAATCGGAAACTAGATGGATCTCGAAAACAAACCTAATATGCAAAGAACTTCGGATTGGTGGTGGATATATGGTGGTGGTATATGGCAGCGGTGGTGGTAGCGGTGGTAGTATATGGATATGGATCGGTGGTGGTATATGGACACGGATTGGTGGTGGTATGGCGGATTAAGCGGTGATGGTAGATGGCGAGGCGATGATGATGATGCGGTGGCGGCGTGACAACTTATGACCAGAACTTCGAAACTCTAAAGACTAGACTCTAAGACCAGCAACTTGACACGGCGATGCAACATAAATTCAACAAAGCAAAAACCTAAAAAGATTATGCAAAGGCTCAGATTGGTTCGGATATGATGAACTAACCTATTTTTTTTGTGGCTTTTCGTGGACTTTAGGTATGAAGAACAGACTCGATCTAAACTACGAAAAGCTGTAAAATCTCACGAGCAACCTGAAAATCTGATACCACTTGATAGAGGCAAAGGTGTCCGATCTTTCGATGAGATGTGGTTTTCGCTTTGGAGGAAGTCGACTTTGGCGATCCGACTACGAGCGTGCGAGGGCGTCGGCGCCTTAGCAATCGCTAAACCAACTCCGAGAGGTTATTGACCCGCGCGAACACGATCAACGACCACGAGGGTGCATTTCCTGCGAGCAAGCGAAGAACAAGCAAGCTGAGATTGCAATCTGGATATTGCGAATATAAGATGAAAGCTTTATTGATCAAGGTGGGGTTACTGTGGCGCCTTTATGCAGTCGTTGAACACAAGCGAAATGCAGCGAAGTTGCAGCTATGGCGAACTTTTAATCTAAACAAAACCCAAGGTCTAAGCGGTGCCCTAAGGGCTGTATATATGGAGAAAAGAGAATTTCGTGGCCCTTGGTGGAGGGTCGAAATCAACCTAACTCTTGTTCCCCACACATCGGACTCTAAAACAGCCTATACTTAAGTATTTCGAAATTACATGGGCTGGCCCAATAATAAGGTGTGTGACACCTAGAATAGCCTATGGGCGAATATTATGAAGTGGCATCTTGTATATTTCGTCCAAGGCCTCATGCACTCATTAGGGTGGCTTCAAAGTCTGGAATCATCACTTGTAACTCCGTTCTTGTTCCCCTTAGCATGCCAACATCTCCATGCTTGAACTTGCTCCAAGGTTCATCTTTCTTGTCCATGGTAGGCCCTTCATTTGTAAGCAAAACAAATGTATCCAATTTAAGCAGCATCATATTCTCATGAACATTGGAATCGTTACCAAGAAGCGAAAGTACACGATAATTCAATTGGCGTCTTGTGAGCTCTAGTAATTGGTCCGGTATGTATAGCAGCGAGGGGCTGTGGGTGTAACAATGGTATTGATGTCCTCATCAGGTGGACGATGTGCTAAATAGATTTGAAGAGGCCATGGAGAAGATAGATCTGAGAAGGCGTTGAAACAAAGCTCGATAACAAGTTTAATGAATTGCTTTGCGTCTACCACCACCACCACGGCTGCACCTAACGCACCTCTACTACAACAACAAGGACTACCTCCACATTGAAACAGCCCCCTCCGTGTCCCTCTTGACTGGCCAAGCTCTTTGGTGCTCTTTGTTGATATACGTGGCTCCTGCTGCTGCGGTGGGGAGGATGATTATGTGAGCTTACGAGGATGAGGTTGATCAACATCAGAACTACGTGCAACCACCAGCACCACAACCACCCAGGTCGTCCACATGCAAATAATGGCAATGTTAGGGCTCCCCTTGAGTGCGAGATCATGACCATCTCCTAAACTGAAATTGAATATTCCACCATTTGAGGGTAGATATGTTCTGATATATATCTTACTTGGGAGTTAGAAACTGAACAACGATTTACATGTTTACAATATCACGAGGAGAGGCGTGTTCCTGCTGCTGTTTGTGCTTTCACTAGCTTTGCATGTGTTTGGTGGTCGAACATTGTAGATTATATCCTGTTCAGCTACTTGGGCTGCTTTGAAAACTGCTATGCGTACTCGTTGGGTTCCACCATATTATCAGCGTGAATTACTTCAAAAATTGCAGCGCTTAAGACAAGGAAAAAATTCGGTGAAGAATATTATCGGGAATTACAAACTGGCTTGATTAGATGTGGTATTGTTGAGGAGAATGAAGCTATGCTTGCACGTTTTTGGGTGGATTAAATAGAGATTCAGACCATTCTAGACTACAAGGATTATAATAATATCACTCGATTATTCCATCTTGCTTGTAAAGCTGAGCGTGAAGTCTTGAGGATCGCAGGCCTTGGCGCGGACTAACTTTTCTGCAGGTCGACCTTCATCATGGACACCCGTGCATCATCTACTTCCACCGTTCTACTACACGGCACCTCCGTCGGCTGCCACCTCAACCGTGATACAAGAAAGCAGGCACAACCACCACTATCGCCAAGAGCACACTGCTTTGGGCCTACAGAGCTCTTCTTCTTCCATGGCGTCAGCAGGGCACACAAGTGATATTATTTGTCGTCGTTGTAAGGAAGAGGACATTTTGCGAGAGAATGCCAATCTCAGCGTGTGATGATTGCTCTTGAGGATGGTGGGTATGAGTCCGCTAGTGACTATGATGAAGAGACTTTGGCTCTTATTACACATGAAGAACACGGTGGAGATGATTACGATCATGAGGCGCAATACATGGCTCTTTGAAGATCTTGACAGGTATGAATGTTTAGTTGCTCAACGTGTTTTGAGTGTGCAGGTTACACAAGCTGAGCAAAATCAGAGGCATAACTTGTTCCATACAAAGGGAGTTGTGAAGGAGCGTTCTATTAGCGTCATCATAGATGGAGGAGCTGCAACAACTTGGCTAGCATGGATATGGTGGAAGCTTTCTCTCACCACAAGACCACATCCACATCCTTACTACATCCAATGGTTCAACAACAGCGGCAAGGTTAAGGTAACACGTCTTTGTTAGTGTGCATTTTAGTATCTCTACATATCTGATTATGTTGATTGTGATGTGGTACCTATGCAAGCATGTTCCTTATTACTTGGTAGACCATGGCAATTTGATAAAATTCTGTACACCATGGTAGAAACAATCAGTATACTCTTGTTCACAAGGATAAAAATATTACTTTGCTTCCTATGACTCTGATTCCATTTTGAAAGATGATATTAATAGAGCTAATAAAGCAAAACAGGAGAAAAATAAGAGTGAAAATCAGATTGTGGCAAAAGAATTTGAGCAACAAATGAAGCCTAATAATAAACCATCTAATGTTGCTTCGAAATTAAACTGAAAAGTGCATGTTTATTTGCCACCAAATCTGATATTGATGAGCTAGATTCTAGCAAATCTGTTTGCTATGCTTTTGTGTGCAAAGAGGCATTATTTTCATTCGAGGGCGTGCCTTCCTCTTTGCCCCTGCTGTCACTAACATTTTGCGGGAGTTAGTTGGCGTCTTCCCACAAGGCGTGCCACGGGATTACCACCTATTAGAGGATTGAGCATCAAATTGACTTAATTCCGGTGCATCGCTACCAACCGCGCACCATACCGTACCAATCCGGAGGAGGCGAAGGAGATTATCGTCAAATACGAGGAGCTGCTCGACAAAGGTTATATCTGTGAATCTCTTAGTCCTTGTGCTGTTCCTATTATACTAGTGCCTAAAAAGGATGGTGCGTCGGCGTATGTGTGTTGATTGTAGAGGCATTAATAATATTACTATTAGTTATCGTCATCCTATTCCTAGGCTAGATGATATGCTTGATGAATTGAGTGGCTCTACAATATTCTCCAAAGTTGATTTGCGTAGTGGATACCATCAAATTCGTATGAAATTGGGAGATGAATGGAAAACAGCATTTAAAACTAAGTTTGGATTATATGAGTGGTTAGTCATGCCTTTTGGGTTAACTAATGCACCTAGTACTTTCATGAGATTAATGAGCGAAGTTTCGTGCTTTCATTGGACGATTTGTGGTAGTTTACTTTGATGATATACTGATTTATAGCAAATCTTTGGAAGAACATTTGGAACATTTCGTGCTGTTTTAATGCTCTCGTGATGCGTTTGTTTGGTAACCTTAGGAAGTGCACCTTTTGCACCGACCGAGTATCTTTTCTTGGCTATGTTGTTACTCCACAGGGAATTGAAGTTGATAAAGCCAAGATTGAAGCTATTGAGAGTTGGCGCAGCCCAAAGCGGTCACACAAGTGAGGAGTTTTCTTGGACTCGCTGGTTTCTATAGGCGTTTTGTGAGAGACTTTAGCACCATTGCTGCACCTCTCAATGAGCTTACAAAGAAGGATGTGCCTTTTGTTTGGGGTACCGCTTGGGAAGAAGCCTTCACGGTATTGAAAGATAAGTTGACACATGCTCCTTTACTCCAACTTCGACTTTAATAAGACTTTTGAGCTTGAATGTGATGCTAGTGGAATTGGATTAGGAGGTGTGTTATTACAAGATGGCAAACCTGTTGCATACTTTTACGAAAAATTGAGTGGGCCTAGTCTGAACTATTCTACTTATGACAAAGAATTATATGCTCTTGTTAGGACTTTAGAGACATGGCAACATTATTTATGGCCCAAAGAATTTGTTATACATTCGATCATGAATCTTTGAAACATATTAAAAGTCAAGCTAAACTGAATCGTAGACATGCTAAATGGGTTGAATTCATTGAGACTTTCCCTTATGTCATTAAACACAAGAAGGGTAAAGAAAATGTTATTCTTGATGCTTTGTCTCGTCGCTATACTATGCTTTCACAACTTGACTTCAAAATATTTGGTTTGGAGACCATCAAAGATCAATATGTGCATGATGCTGATTTTAAAGATGTAATGCAGAATTGTAAAGAAGGAAGAACATGGAACAAGTTCGTTATTAATGATGGTTTTGTGTTCCGTGCTAACAAGCTATGCATTCCTGCTAGCTCTGTTAGTCTTTTGTTGTTGCGGAGGCGCATGGAGGAGGATTAATGGGACACTTTGGCGTCAAGAAGGCGGAGGATATACTTGCTACACATTTCTTTTGGCCAAAGATGAGGCGGGATGTTGGCGTTTTGTTGCTCATTTGCACTACATGTCAAAAAGCTAAGTCACGACTCAATCCTCATGGTTTATATATGCCTTTACTGTGCCTAGTGTTCCTTGGGAGGATATATCTATGGACTTTGTTTTAGGTTTACCTCGAACAAAGAAGGGAGGATAGCATATTTGTTGTCGTGGATAGATTCTCGAAAATGGCACACTTTATACCATGTCATAAAAGCGATGATCTTTGTTAATGTTGCTGATTTGTTCTTCGTGAAATTATTAAGCTTGCATGGTGTGCCAAATACTATTGTTTCAGATCGTGATACTAAATTTCTTAGCCACTTTTGGAGATGTTTATGGGCTAAGTTGGGGACTAAACTGCTTTTTAGTACTACTTGTCACCCCAAGCTGATGGACAAACTGAAGTAGTCAATAGAACATTGTCTACTATGCTTAGGGCTGTTTTGAAGAATAATAAGAAAATGTGGGAAGAATGCTTGCCTCATATTGAATTTGCTTATAATCGTTCATTGCATTCTACTACTAAGATGTGCCCTTTTGAAATTGTGTATGGCTTCCTACCTCGTGCACCTATTGATTTGTTGCCTCTTCCATCTTGGAGAAGGTTAATTTTGATGCTAAAAGCGTGCTGAATTGATTTTAAAATGCATGAGTTAACTAAGGAAAACATTGGCGTATGAATGCTAAATATAAACTTGTTGGAGATAAGGGTAGAAAACATGTTGTCTTTGCACTGGAGATCTTGTTTGGTTACATTTGCGTGAGATAGGTTTCCTAATTTGCATAAATCAAAGCTAATGCCACGTCTGATGGTCCATTTAAGGTGTTAGAAAATAAATGATAATGCATATAAACTTGAGCTGCTGCAGATTTTGGGGTTAGTCCCACTTTTAACATTGCAGATTTGAAGCCTTATTTGGGTGAGGAAGATGAGCTTCCGTCGAGGGCGACTTCATTTCAAGAAGGGAGGATGATGAGGACATCAATACCATTGTTACACCCACAGCCCCTCTGCTATACATCTTGGACCAATTACTAGAGCTCGCGCGCCAATTGAATTATCGGTACTTTCGTTTCTTGGTAATGATTCTAATGTTCATGAGAATATGATGCTGCCTAAATTGGATACATTTGTTTTGCTTACAAATGAAGGGCCTACCATGGACAAGAAAGATGAACATTGGAGCAAGAACAAGCATGGAGATGTTGGCATGCGCAAGGAGAACAAACGGAGTTACAAGTGATGATTCAGGACTTTGAAGCCACCCTAATGAGTGCATGAGGCCTTGGACGAAATATACAAGATGCCACTTCATAATATTAGTCCATAGGCTATTCTAGGTCTTTGCGTCACCTTATTATTGAGCCAGGCCCATGTAATTTCGAAATACTTAAGTATAGGCTGTTTTTAGAGTCCGTATGTGTGGGGAAACAAGAGTTAGGGTTGATTTGGACCCCTCCACCAAGGGCCACGAAATTCCCCCTCTTCCTCCATATATACAGCCCTTAGGGCACCGTTTAGACCTTGGGTTTTGTTTAGATTAAAAGTTAGCCATAGCTGCAACCGCGTGCCGTTTGTGTTCAACGACCGGACAAAGCGTCACAGAACCCCACCTTGATCAATAAAGCTTTCATCTTATATTCGCAATATCAGATTGCAATCTCAGTTTCTTGCTTGTTCTTCGTTTGCTCGCGAGAAGCAGACCCTCGTGGTCAGGTTGATCGTGCTCGGCGTGGTCAATAACCTCTCGGAGTTGGTTTAGCGATTGCTAAAGTAGCGCGGCGTCCTCGCGTCGATCGTGGTCGGATCGTCAAAGTCGACTTCCTCAAAGCGAAGCCACCATCTCATCGAAACATCGGGACACCTTTGCCTCTATTACTTTGAGGTTGTTTGAGTAGTGATTCGAGTCTCCTAAGGTGTTTGGCTACTTAGGGACGATTGCTTCTTCATCAACCACCACCACCACTTCCACATAACTTTGCCCACCATACTTCAACCACCTCAACAACCCAATAGTTGTTTGAGCTTTTTTGAGTTGTGGCTTGTGTCTCCTAAGGTGTTTGACTACTTAGGGATGGCAACTTCAACTCCGACACGTGTATAGCCCATCATTCCACTTCCGCATTGCCAAGTGCAAACCACCACGCTTTCGCTACCACCATTTGACATTTGTCATTTGAGATTTTGAGTTCGCGGTTTTCCGTTTCCTAAGGTGTTTGACTACCAGGGGCGATTCTCCATCTTCTTGGTATCTACATCAAGAACACGCCACTCATCATCACAAGGGCGGTAACCTCAACGACACCTTTGTACATTCCCTTGCAATTGCATTGTTAACCCTAGCCCATTTTGCGTCACTTGCCTATCGAGACTAGCCATTTGAGTATTGCGGGCCCGCGTTACTTGTGCATTAGTGATCTACACCATCCATTGCATACACACCATATCATATTGGTATCATATCTTGTGTCACAAGTTTGTTCCCGCATATACACAATTGCTATCTTGGTTTGTGCATCGTGCAAAGTGGCCATAGAGAAAAAAAAAGAGAATAAGCTTTTAAGCAAAAGAGAGTGAGCAAAGAGCTTGTAAGCAATAGCCATAGCATCAAATATATCATATGATATCATACTTGATCATATTGGATCATTGTGTGAGAACACGGGAACCATACATACATAGCATACTTGGGATATAGAGTTTATCCATTTTGCATCTTATAGGTTGTGCACAAGTGTCGTATCCGCCTATTGAGCAATCGTGCTAGCGTCTCTCTTGAGTTGTGCAACACGAGCATTTTGGTGGATTCCATTTTGAGCTCATTCCTTGGTTGCCTGTTGATTATCTATCCGTGTGTGTGTGTTTCCGTGTGCCACATATTGCTATTGGTCTACTTGTTTAAGCTTGCAATTTGTGAATCTCTTTCAACATTATTGACTCTTGCTAACATTTTGCATTAAGTTTTGTGCCACTATCCTCACGAGCTCCTCCATAAGCTTTACTTGTGTAGGTGTGAGAACCGACAAGATTGGTACCAATAGTGCTATTTCATTGTCCGCATTTGAGTGAACTTGATTCATTTTCAACATCGGTCAAGGTACATTAGTATAAGTTCTTCTCTTTCTCCAACTCATATTTGCTCGAGTCTTGTGATGGATAGGCAAGGCATTTCACCGGTCTACAACAACAACGGCGAGTTCGATGCCATGGAAAACAACTCGGCGCCAAGATGCAAGCTAAAATGGAGAGATCAAATCCCTGATCAAGTCCTGGCGATCTTCCTCATCTTGAGAAGGCGCTCAAGAGCACATCCTTCCGGCGACCATCTCGGCAACATCACATCGGCATCGACACCATCATCAACAAGACGTGAAGGTCAAGAGCTCAACATCAACAACAGCTCAACGACTTCACCATCTCCTTGGCATCTTTAAGCGACTTCAAGGCATCTTAGCCTTCAGATATTGGCATCTTCGCCAACAAGCACCCCAACACTACGCTCAAGAGAAGCTCCCCAAGCTCAAGTCCGCGACTTCCACGAGCTACTCGACCTCGACATCGACCATGAGATTCCTTTCTATGGGACTCAAGAACCGAGGAGTACCTCGAGTGGGAGCATTTGATGGGCGACTACCTCAAGCTACATCAAGTTCCTCCCAAAGATCAAGTGAAGTCGCCACAAGAAACTTCCCGACTACGCCTCGACATGGTGGCTTCACACACCTTGAGTGCTACGAGATGAGTTGGTCCAAGATGAAGAGCTTTGCGGCGAGAGTTCGTGCCTCCAACCTACGGAACAACCGGCGCCAATTGGAGAACACCACCCAGGATCCAAGTCCATCGACAAGTACTTCAAGGAGATGAAGATTGCCTTGCTGACGAGCTGGTGTGGGCGACCCCATTTCGATGAAGTTCCACTTCATGATGGGATTGAACAACGACATCTCCAAGACTATCTTCCTCGAGAACTACAAGTCCATCGGCGACTACTACATTGGTGCTCTCATGGCGGAACAAGAACTCATGAAGGCCAAGGCTTCTCCACCCCAAGCACACTTGGCGACCAAGCTCTACAACAAGCATGAGGCTAGTACCACCATGATGTCCAAGCCCGACAAGCTCAAGGCGATGCTCCCAAGTTCGACTTCACGCCATCCCTCTTTGTGGCATTGATGATGCGGAGTCTACCTGACTCTTTTTCAAGATGGTGCGGCGACAAATGCGACTACGGAGACCTTCAAGGACCAAGCTTTGGAGGCAAGCGACAAGGTGGCGAGCAGGATGATGCTTCCATCTTAGGAGGCGAGTGATGAGGTGCCATCTTGACCTTCATCCATGGCGACAGCGATGAGATGGTTGAGTGTTTCACCTCGACCACGGCGATGTGTGATGACTTGAGTGACTTGTGCCACCATATTGAGAGTGAGTGACTTCACCACTAGCCCCATATATGATGTGTTGCCACAAATCCCATGTGAGAGAGCCACAACCCCACCACTTGAGTGAGATGGTGACTCCACCATATGTGAGTTTAAGTGCACCTATTTTGAGGAGTGGTGAACCACCACATAGAGAGAGTGAGGCCACTTTGATTTCTAACAACTTGACCTTTACCTCTATTGTGTCTTCTCATTTGGTGCGAGGTCCCATTTATGATGGCCTTGCCGATCCTCGGCGACCGTCCTCCCTTTGGATAAGGCGATGGCCATGGTGGACTATGATGCAACCCCACATGGTTCCATCAAGATGAATATGACCACCATTTGGTCTTCCCCCCTCACCTACACCACTTGAGTGGAATGACAAAGGTAACAAAGGTAGCGGTGATGCTCTCGTCCACTAGTGGACTATTTTGACATTGATTGCTGGCATGATGTTGATTACCCTATTGACATGCTTCATTCTAGTATGTTTCCTCATGTGATGATTTGCCCATTTATGATGAATATGATGATTCTCATGTAGAGTCTATTAGTTGTGATGCCATGTTACATAGGATTTCTTGTGACAATTCTTTAGGTCACATCATGTTTGCTAATCCTCTTGACTTGTCATATGCTATGCATGAGATCAACCATATGTCTTATTTGCAATCTCTTCATAGTGACTATGCATATGCCATTAAAATGAACCCAATTTGCACATATGGCATAGATGACAAACCCATGGTTATTGGCATTTGTTTTTCTTGTGATGATATTGATATGCTTCCTTTGCATCATTTATCTCATATGCCATGCCATGACCACCTAACCGGATATGCATTGTTTTGGATGTTGTCCATTTTCTCCATGTGATGTTTCGATATTGCTCATGAGGAGACCCCATAGTTTCCTCATACATGTTAGGAGAATTTGATCCATCCTATTCATTGCATTATTCCCATACTTGTGTGCACCATATGCTCCCCATGAAGAAACATGCTTTTGATGTGCCATATACTTGCATTCTCAATTTGTGTCCCCATCGTGTCATATACAATAACTATTCTTTCATGATGGATGACATGTTCTTATACCATGCATCAAATTTCTTTGAGCGATGCTTATCTTGTGCTAACTCACATGTGCACATACACATCATGATGGATGATGTGTACATTTACTACAGTGCACAATTTCTTTGGTTTGTGTCTCTTTTGTGTAGGTACCCATGAATACTTGTGGACCTGCAATCCCACAAGTTGACAAAGCAGGCTCTAGAAACAGCGATGATTTGGGATCCCATGGATTGCCTTTCCCACCGCTCACTTGGCGCAAACACTTGGCATTTCTTTTACATGGCCCTCACATGGTTATGGGTAGTTGTCCATTATATATCCTTTGCCCATCTTGCCATGTTCACTTTGCATGATATGCCCATTCCTATGCCTTTGCCATGCATTTGTGACCCATGCTTTGACATCTCCAAAAGTGGCTAGAAATTTAGTATCTTGATCAAAACAATAGTATTTGGCACCATAAGCGAATAATTTCACGAAAGAACAAATCAGCAACATTAAGCATCATCGGCTTTTATGACATGGTATAAAGTGTGCCATTTTAGAGAATCTATCCGACAACAAATACTATCCTCCCTTCTTTGTTAGAGTGAAAAAAACAAAGTCCATAGATATATCCTCCCAAGGAACACTAGGCACAGGCAAGGCATATATAAACCATGAGGATTGGTATTGACTTAGCTTTTTGACATGTAGTCTGGCGAGCTACAAGCGCTCAACATCCGTCTTAACTTTGGCCAAAAAGAAATGTGTAGCAAGTATATCCTCCGTCTTCTTCCGCCAAAGTGTCCCATTAATCCTCCTCCATCGCCTGCAACAACAAAAAGGCGAGCGAGCTAAGCGGAATGCATAGCTTGTTAGCGGAACCAAAACCATCATTAATAACGAACTTGTTCCATGTTCTTCCCTCTTTACAATTCTGCATTACATCTTTAAAATCAGCATCATGCACATATGATCTTTGATGGTCTCCAAACCAAATATTTTGAAGTCAAGTTGTGAAAGCATAGTATATCGTGAGACAAAGCATCGGCAATAACATTTTCTTCCCTTCTTGTGTTTAATGACATAAGGAAAGTCTCAATGAATTCAACCCATTTAGCATGTCTGATTCAGTTTAGCTTGACTTTTAATATGTTTCAAAGATTCATGATCGAATGTATAACAAATTCTTTGGGCCATAAATAATGTTGCCATGTCTCTAAAGTCCGAACAAGGCATATAATTCTTTGTCATAAGTAGAATAGTTCAGACTAGGCCCTCAATTTTTTGAGAAAAGTATGTGGGTTTGCCATCTTGTAATAACACCTCTAATCCAATTCCACTAGCATCACATTCAAGCTCAAAAGTCTTATTAAAGTCGGGAAGTTGGAGTAAAGGGCATGTAACTTATCTTTCAATACCGTGAAGGCTTCTTCTAATGCGGTACCCAAAAAAAGGCACATCCTTCTTTGTAAGCTCATTGAGAGGTGCAGCAATGGTTGCTAAAGTCTCTCTGGCAGCCTATAGAAACCAGCGAGTCAAGAAAACTCCTCACTTGTGTGACCGTTTTGGGCTGCGGCCAACTCTCAATAGCTTCAATCTTGGCTATCAACTTCAATTCCTGGGTAACAACATAGCCAAGAAAAGATACCGATTAGGTGCAAAGGTGCACTTCCAAGGTTACCAAACAAGCGTGCATCGTAGAGCATTAAAAACAGCGCGTAAATGTTCAAATGTTCTTAAAGATTTGCTATAAATCGAGTATATCATCAAAATGCTACTACAAATGCGTCAATGAAAAACGTAAAACCCGTTCATTAATCATGAAAGTACTAGGTGCATTAGTTAACCAAAAGGCATGACTAACCACTCATAATAATCAAACTTAGTTTTAAATGCTGTTTTCCATTCATCTCCCAATTTCATACGAATTTGATGGTATCCACTCATAAAATCAACTTTGGAGAATATTGTAGACCACTAATTCATCAAGCATATCATCTAGCCTAGGAATAGGATGGCGATAACGAATAGTAATAATTAATGCCTCTACAATCAACACACATCTGTGACGTACCATCCTTTTTAGGCACTAGTATAATAGGAACAACACAAGGACTAAGAGATTCGTATATAACCTTCGAGCAGCTCACATTGCGACGCATAATCTCCTTCGTCTCCTCTGGATTAGTGCGGTATGGTGCGGTTGGTGGCGATGCACACGGAATTAAGTCAATTTGATGCTCAATCCCTCGAATAGGTGGTAATCCGGTGCTTGCGTCTTGTGGGAAGATGTCGGTGAACTCACCGCAAAGCGTTGAAGTGACAGCGAGGGGCAAAGGAAACACGTCCTCGAATGAAAATAATGCCTCTTTGCACACAAAAGCATAGCAAACAGATTTGCTAGAATCTAGCTCATCAATATCAGATTTGGTGGCAAATAAACATGCACTTTTCAGTTTAATTTCAGAAGCAACATTAGATGGTTTATTATTGGGCTTCATTTGTTGCTCAAATTCTTTTTACAATCTGATTTTCACTCTATTTTCTCCTGTTTTGCTTTATTAGCTCTAATATATCATCTTTCAAAATGGAATCGAGGTCATAGGAAAAGTAATATTTTTATCACTTGTGAACAAGGTATCTTGATTGTTTCTACCATGGTGTCTGAAATTTTATCAAATTGCCATGGTCTACCAAGTAATAAGGAACATGCTTGCATAGGTACCACATCACAATCAACATAATCAGCATATGTAGAGATACTAAAATGCACAGGCGATGCGTGTTACCTTAACCTTGCGGCTGTTGTTGAACCATTTGATGTGTAAGGATGTGGATGTGGTCTTGTGGTGAGAAAGCTTCTCCACCATATCCATGCTAGCCAAGTTGTTGCAGCTCCCTCCATCTATGATGGCCGAATAAAGCGTTCCTTCACAACTCCCTTTGTATGGAACAAGTTATACCTCTGATTTTGCTCAGCTTGTTTAACACACTCAAAACCGTTGAGAAACTAAACATTCATACCTGTCGGCATCTTCGGCAGCCATGTATTGCGTCTCAAGATCAGAATCATCTCCACGTGTTCTTCATGTGTAATAAGAGCAAAGTCTCTTCATCATAGTCACTAAGCGGACTCATACCCACCATCCTCGTGCAATCATCACACGCTGAGATTGGCATTCTCTTGCAAAATGTCCTCTTCCGCCTAGCGGACGACAAATAATATCACTTGTGTGCCTGTTGGCGCCATGGAAGAAGAAGAGCTGCATGTGACCCGGCGGTGTGCTCTTGGCGAGATAGTGGTGGTTGCACCTTTCTTGTATCACGGTTGGAGGTGGCAGCCGGCGGAGGTGCGGTGTAGTAGAGCGTGTGGAAGTAGATGATGCCGTGGTGTCCATGATGAAGGTCGAACCTGCGAGAAAAGTTAGTCAGCCAGCACATGATCCGCACTTCACGTTCAGCTTTACAAGCAAGATGGAATAATCGGTGATATTATATAATCCTTGTAGTCTAGAATGGTTTGAATCTCTCTATTTAATCCACTCGAAAAGCGTGCAAGCATAGCTTCATTCTCCTCAACAATACCACATCTAATCAAGCCGGTTTGTAATTCTGATAATATTCTTCTACGAATTTTTCCTTGTCTTAAGCGCTGCAATTTTGAAGTAATTCACGGCGATAATATGGTGGAACCCATGATACGCGCAGTTTTCAAAGCAGCCCAAGTAGCTGGAAGGATATAATCTACAATGTTGGACCACCAAACACATGCAAAGCTGGTAAGCACAAGCAATGCGGAACCGTCTCTCTCGGGATATTGTAAACATGTAAATCGTTGTTCAGTTTCTAACTCCCAAGTAAGATATATATCGGAACATATCTACCCTCAAATGGTGGAATATTCAATTTCAGTTTAGGGAGATGGTCATGATCTACGTACTGGAGGGCAGAACATTGCCATTGTTTGCATGTGGGCGACACGGTGGTTTGGTTGCTGGTGGTTGCGTAGTTCGATGTTGATCAACCTCATCTCGTAAGCTCTCACATCATCATCCTCCCCACATGGCGGCAGGGCACGAAGTATCAGCGGACACCGGCAGCTTGGCGGCAGAAGTGGGACCGGAGGCTGGCGGAGGAGCTGTTTCAGCGATGTGGAGGTAGTCCTTGTTGTTGTAGTAAGAGGTGCGTTAGGTGCCGCCCGGTGGTGGTGGTGGTAGGCAGCGAGCAATTCATTAAACTTGTTATCGAGCTTTGTTTGACGCCTTCTCAATGCCATCTATCTTCTCCATGGCCTCTTCAAATCTATTTAGCATCTTCCACACCTGCCACTCATCATTTGTTGAAACTTATCATGTAGCGCTTTGTTTGTCATGTTCTCCCGTCGATCCGCGTCTGACTTGTGATCACATATGGTTAGCAACAATGAAAACACACAAAATATGATTGACAGACTACTAGGAAGTGGTGGTGGTGGTGTGGTGGGCGATCCTAAATCCGTCAAGCAAATCTCAAATTCTTACAGTTCTTACCCAAGCGGTGATCGACAACCGATGTAGTCAAACTCTCAAAGCTTGGATAGGCGATTACGGGAGAAGTCAAGCATACGATGTAGATTTATGAGGAGCTGGGAAGGCTTATAATATAGTAGCAAAAAGGTCGTAATAATCAATTCGAAGATGCAAAAGTTGAATAAGCGCTCACTTGATGATCGTATGGTCTAGGCTGAACCGTGCTAGGGCGAGCCTAGAACACTAACAAAATCCATGCTGCCGCAGGCTGCGGAAAAACACACTCTGGAATTTTTTTCGGCTCTTTTTTTTTAGCTGCTCTTTTTTTTTCGAGAAAATCACTATAATGGCGAGTGTCTCAAAACTCTTCCCGAGTCAAGCCAGCGGGGATGGGCCGAAATTTTTCGACCGTAGTCCTTGCGCAAAAGGAATGGTGGTAAGGATAGTCCACGGGATCCCAAAGCATTGTTGCTCTCAAGAGCTCGTTTAGTCAACTCATGGGATTGAGAAGTTGGCGATTGTATGTGTACCTACACAAAACAAAGACAAAGGGAAAATTGTGTGTCGTGGTAGATGTACGCATCATCCATCATGATGCATATATGCGTGTGTTTGTTAGCACAAAATATCAATGCTCAAATAAATGAGATGCGTGATATAGAAACATGTCATCCATCATGATAGGTTTGTTATTATGTATGGCATAATGGAGACTCAAATTGTGTAATGCATCATGAGCAATATCTAGAGCATTGTTATTCATGGAATGCATATGGTGCACAATCATGGAAATCATGCAAAGGATGGGATGAATCAAAATCTCCAAACATGTATGAGGAAACTATGGGGTCTCCTCATGAGCAATAGTAGAAACATCACGTGGAGAATATTGACAACATCCAAAACAATGCATATTTGGAACAATGTGATCATGGCATGGAATAGTAGATGAATTGCATAAATCATGTAAAGGAAGCATTGCAATATCATCACAAGAGAAGCAAGGCCAATGACCATCATCTAGTCATCTATGCCATAAGTGCAAATGGGATTGATTTTAATGGGGCATGCATAGTTACTATGTTGAGATTGAAATGAGGCAATATGGGAGATCTCACTCATAGCATATGACAAATTCAATGGATTGTCAAACATGAAGTGACCAATCGAATTTTCACATGATATCCTATGGAGCATGGCATCACAACTAGGCAACTCAACATGCTCATCATCATATTCATCATAAATAGGTAAGTCAAGGCATGAAGAAGTTTCACTAGCATGAAGCATGGTAATAGGTGGGTCGACATCATGGGAGCAATCAATGTCAAGATTGTCCACTAGTGGGACAAGAAGTACCATCACCTATGTTACCTTTGGAGCATCGCTCATGTGTTGTAGGTGAGGTGTCACGATCCATTCGTTGTCATCTTCGTCTTGATGGAACCATGTGGGGGTGTATCATCGTCCATCATGGCCATGCGTCTCCAATGGAGGAATAGACTCATCAAGGATAGGCATGTCGTCATGTGGCGACCTAGCACGAAGAAGAAACACACTAGGAGTAGAGGTTAAGTCGTTAGAAATCATAGTGGCCTCATGTGCCGTGTCAACTACCTCACTCACTAAGTGTTGTGGCTCACTCACTCCCTCAAGGATGCTCTCACTCGTATGGTGGGTGGAGTCACTCAAATGGCGCTCAATCTCACATAGGATGTGTGGCATGCTCTCATGTGTGGGGCTAGTGGTGGTCACACTCATCCTCTCATAGGAAATGCTCTCAATGTCACGTATGGTGGAGTCACTCATGTCACTCATGGGGTGGTGGCTCTCCTCACATGGCAAATGGGGCATCTCGACATATGTGGGTGCGGAGAGATGTAGGTGCAAATGTCTCCATGCTGCGGTCGCGTAGCTTGACTCGGAGTATGAGTCCAATGTGGGCGTCGTCTTCATGTTGTTGAAGAGGTTCGCTCGTCGCCGTGGTCGAAGGGATGGCCCTTGCTCGACCGTCTTGTCACCGTCTTGGTGTGGGAGGCCCATATGATGTGGCACCTCATAGCTCGTCTCCATGACCGAAGGGAGTTTCTCATGCTCGGCCATCTTCCTTGAGGGCTTCGAAGATGGAAGGGTCGCCCTCGCTGTAGGTGGTCGCCTTGGACTTGATGAAGTCGATGTGGCGTACATGTGGGAAGTAGGCGAAGATGCCGTCGTCCAAAAGCGAAGATGCCTTGAGAACACTTGGCGAAGATGCGAAGTGGTTGATGTAGCCGTAAGCGCCGTCTTGGTGGTGCTCGTCTCGCGGTCTTCTCTTGTGCTTATGAAGCTTGACTTGGCATGAAGTAGGGCTTGTTGGGACTCGTGCATTTGCGCTTGTGGAGCATCTTCATGATGATGATGTCGTTTCGTGCTTGAGCTCGTAGTAGATGTCGTTATCGTCTAAAGTCGTGCACATGATGCTTGAGGTGACTTGCCCTTCATGGCGATGTTGATCACGAATGTGATGGTGGTCGCCATGTAGATGTGGGCGAGGGCGATTTGCGCTTGCATCGCCGGTGCTCGAAGACTTGTGGCTGAACGTCGCCGCCTTGAAGATGACGAAGGGAAGAAGACTTGATCAAGGCCGAATCTCCTCCATCCTTGCATCTTGCTCCTCTTTATGTGCGGCAAGCTTCTTATCAAGTAGTCCCTTCTCCTTGCTTGGAGTGATGAATGTCGATGGAGATGTTCTCGATCGCTCTGCAAATCTTGATTGTGTGCTTTGCACTTGTCGTTGTAGATCGAAGAGAGCGCTTTGGTGATGTAGTTGTTCACGCCGTCGTTGTTGTCGAAGACCGGAGATGAAATGCCTTGCCTATCCATCACAAGACTCGAGCAAATATGAGTGGGAGAAAGAGAAGAACTTATACCAATGTACCTTGACCGATGTTGACAATGAATCAAGTTCACTCAAATGCGGACAATGAAATAGCACTATTGGTACCAATCCTTGTCGGTTCTCACACCTACACAAGTAAAGCTTATGGAGGAGCTCGGTGAGGATAGTGGCACAAAATTTAATGCAAAATGTTAGCAAGAGTCAAAAATGTTGAAAGAGATTCACAAATTACAAGTGAAACAAATGGACCAATAGCAAAGAATGGCTGCGGAAACACACACGGATAGATAAATGGGGTCGTGCAACCAAGGAATGAGCACAAAATGTGGAATCCACGGAACGCTTCGTGTTGCACAACTCAAGAGAGACGCTACACGATTGCTCAATAGGCGGATCGACACTTGTGCACAACCTATAAGATGCAAAATGGATAAACTTCTATCCCAAGTATGCTATGTATGTATGGTTCCCGGTGCTTCTCTCAAGATGATCCAAGATGATCGGATATGACAATCTTATGTGCAATATGGTATGATGCTATGGCACTTGCTTACAAGCTCTTTGCTCTCTTTCTCTCTTTTGCTTAAAAGCTTTATTTCTTCTTCTTTTTTTTGTATGGCCAATTTGCACAATGCACAAACCAAGATAGCAATTGTGTGTATGCGGGAACAAACTTGTGACACAAGATATGATACCAATATGATATGGTGTTTATGCAATGGATGGTGTAGATCACTAATGTGCACAAGTAACGTTGCCGGCAATACTCAAATGGCTAGTCTCGATAGGCAATAGCATAAAATGGGCTAGGGTTATCAAAGCAATTTGCAAGGGAATACACAATGGTGTCGTCGAGGTTACCGTCCTTTGCGATGATGAGTGGCGGTGTTCTTGATGTAGATATCAAGATGATGGGACTCGTCCTAAGTAGCAAACACCTTAGGAAGCGGAAAAAAAAACCGCGAACTCAAAATCTCAAATGACAAATGTCAAAATGGTGGTAGCGGAATGCGGTGGTGGTTTGCACTTGGCAATGCGGAAGTGGAATGATGGGCTATACCGTGTCGGAGTTGAAGTTGCCGTCCTAAGTAGCAAACACCTTAGGAGACACAAGCCACAACTCGAAAAAGCTCGATCAACAATTGGGTTAAGTTGGGTTGTCGGAAGTGTATGGTGGGCAAGGTTATGTGGAAGTGGTGGTGGTGGTTGATGAAGAAGCAATCGTCCCTAAGTGGCGAAACACCTTAGGAGACTCGAATCACTACTCAAACAACCACTAATGCTATGGGTAACAAAATTGGTTAGGTTGCGGAAGTCGGTGGTGGTTATCACGGACGATGTGGCGGAAGCCCTAGGCAAAGATGCCAAAGTTCACAAAATTTGATGGAGTTAAATGGTGATGGTAGTATTTTTATTGGAAGGGGATGTCAATAGCTTCAAAAGCGAGCTAAAGAACGTCAAAATCGGACTCGGATGAATTAGTTATGGCGAAAGCGGTGAAAGTCGGAAGGCTGAAACTGGCTAGGGCAGTAGTACCGCTCGGGAGGCGGTAGTACCGCTAGTAAGCTGATAATACCGCTTGGAGCAGGATAGTACCGCTCGTGCCGAGTTTTTCTACTATTTGGGCTGAGCGGGGCTGGCGGAAGTGCCGTGCTCAGCGGTAGTACCGCTAGGAGGCGGTAATGCCGCTCTAAGCGGTATACCGCTAGGAGGCGATAGTACCGCTCGTGTTGGGATTTTCCGATTGTTCGACAGTTCTGCGATTTTG
>JAHIAM010008628.1:0-13675 GCA_021605205.1 Aegilops longissima
TCTCATGGGCTGGCCATCACGAAGTTCTAATAAGCGGAGAGCTACCAACCGATGAGACCTTGGCTGCGAGCAAGTACAAGCATGACGGCAGCCTACTTTATTCAGCGAGAGAGCTGGTCGAGAAATAGCGTCACTTGTGTCTACCAGCGTTACGTCGAGCGAGCAAAACCAAGCGATTCTCGAAGACATTCATCAAAGTAAGCGGGGGCATCATGACCCCTCAAGAGCACTCATCGCCAAAAGCTTCAAACCACGGTTTCTTACGCCGACTTATACGCCCCGATGCATCTATATCTCCATATGTTAGAGGCACGACTTGAGAAACATAACCGCATTGAAAGCAATGTAGCATAAGTGAGGTAATCTTCACACAACCCATGTAATAATTAAGAGAAAGATACATAGTTGGCTTCTGATTGCCACTTCACACAGTACATAAATAAACATCCATCAATAGAGTACACTCAAGGTCCGATTACGGAACCAAAATAAAGAAGATACCCCAAATGCTACACAGATCCCGAATGTACGTCCCAAGCTGAGGCACCACTCACGATCATCTGGAAAAAGCACACATAAGTAACGACCACGTTCCTCGTCGAACTCCCACTTGAGCTCGGTTGAAACACCTGCCTTTGGCCTCGCCGGAACACTGCAACTGTTTTGGAAGTATCACTGAGTCACGCGGGGACTCAGACAATCTCACACCAGCGAGATCAAGACTGGCTGAAAGCTTGTAGGAAGGACGGGGTAGTAAAGTTGGAGCTACATGGCGAGCATATATGGTGGCTACTTACGCATAAGAAGCGAGAAGAGGAGCAAAACGCGGTCGTGAAACTAGTAGTGATCAAGAAGTGATCCTGAACTACTTCGTCGAGACATAACTCCAACACGTGTTCACTTCCCGGACTCCGCCGAGGAAGACCATCACAGTTATACACACGCAGTTGATGTGTATTTTAATTGAGAGTCAACTTTAGGTTTTCTACAACAGGACATTAACAAATTCCATACTGCCTCATAACTTGAGACGCGGCTTTGAAAGATATTACCACAGCTGAGGTGTCCCAACAAACCCATTATAAGCTCTCACGGTCAGCGAAGGATATTCCTTCTACCAGGAAGACCCGATCAATCTCGGAATCCGGGACTACAAGACTTTTGGCAATAAAACAAGACCAGCAAGACCACCCGATTGTGCCGAAAAATCCCGATAGGAGCTGCATATCTACGTTCTTAGGGCACACCGGATAAGCTAAGCGTCTGAGGAACCAACGTAATCCAAGTTGCCAAGGAATGGTCACTTACGATTGCTCTAGTTTGGACCAACGCTCGAAGAACACCTTTGGCTGGGGTTTAAAATAAAAAGACCCTCGAGACTGTGGCTTGAGGAAAAAAGGCTTGGGTGGCAAATGGTAAAACCAAAGTTGGGCCCTTTGGGCCAGAGTCTTATTCAAAAGCAGAACTATCAAA
This sequence comes from Aegilops longissima, assembly GCA_021605205.1. Classification (NCBI taxonomy): domain Eukaryota; kingdom Viridiplantae; phylum Streptophyta; class Magnoliopsida; order Poales; family Poaceae; genus Aegilops; species Aegilops longissima. The sequence goes on from JAHIAM010008628.1 coordinate 1,474, forward strand.
GGGTCCATAAATCCTTAACCGTGTGAAGAGCATAAAATCAAGGAACATAACACCGGTGTAAGTGGAAACTAGAATGGCAAGAGTGGAGAGAAACACCGGGCATAAGTAGGAGCCTTCCACCCTTTACCAAGTATATAGATGAATTAATTATAGCAGATATATATATATTGTGATATCCCCAACAAGTAAACATGTTCAAAAGAACAACATCTCCATAAACAACAAACTTCAAACTTCAGCTTGCAACTGCCACTAAGCAGCTATAAGAGATGAACAAGCGGTAACATAGCCAATCAGCAGTTTGCTAGGAAAAGGATGGTTGAGGGCTGACATGGCAATATGGGTGGCATGATATAGCATAGTGGTAGGCATCGCAGGCATAGGCATAGCAAAGAGGCGAGCAACTAACATAGCAAAGATAGAAGTGATTTCGAGGGTATGGTCATCTTGCACGCAATGTTCTCAGAGTTGTCGAAAGCTTGATCCTCGGCGTTCTCAACAGGCTCCTCGTTCACGTACTCGTCTCCCGACTCTACCCAAAGCAACAACACAAACAAAGGAACCACAATAAATCGCGGTGCAATGCACAATCAACATGATACAAAACATGACATGATATGCGGGATCACGATATGCAATGCGTATGTCATGCGCTCCGGAAGGTAAATGATGAACCAGGCATCAAATTGGCAAACCAAGCATGCCATTGGAAAGATGAGATGATTTAGGTTGAAATCGATATAAAGATCACCGAGAAGCGGATGCACGGTTTGCAAATGGCAAGCAAAAACAAGAATGGAGCCAAATCTGCCATTAACAGCATGATGCCACTTAGCAAGCAACAATTAATTAAGCTACTGCACCCAAACGTAACAACAAAGCACATGGCGATGATCTACACATGATGCTCGACAAAAGATGAGCACTGAGCTACGGCTGGATTCACATCATAACAGGTTCAAACAAGCATGGCAAAGAGCATTAATAATCAGGCTGGACATGGCAAAAACAGCAACAGGTTGCAATGTTCAGAGCGACAAAACTACATGCTACAGGAACTTAAAATAGCAAAACAAGGCATGCCATGAATCTACTCAAATCCTAGAACAAAAGTCCCTTACTGACCATAAGCCAAAAAGGACTAGAAAATATAGTAACACCCATGTCAATATCGAAAGTCTAGATTAACAGATTCAGCAACATGACATGTCAAAAACTGATAACGAGGAGGGCATGTTAACAAGCTCAATGCACTCACTACAGAGCCTCAAATGATAAACTAAGCATACCTACCAAATCAAAGACATGACATAGAAGACATACATGGCAAGAACAATAACATAGCATAAATGGATCAACCACAACAAGCTAGGCAGAATTGAATAACATGTATACAATCTGCCAGGAATCATTTGGTAGCAAAAGTGAGAGCTCGATTGACTCAAGCTAAGGCATCCCATAATTGCAAACAAAGACATGAATGGATAGAGCAAGACATGCTTTACAAAACACCCTTACTGAAGTATCCCAAAATATAGCATAGATCTCTCGGTATCATCAAGTAAACATGGCATCAAAATCAGCTAAAACAGGGCTGAAATCAACAACATTAGGACACCTACTTTGCATGCTTGTGCTAGTCACCACATAGATCACAAAAATACATGGCATATACCCCTGGAAGAAAGGCATGGCATTTTACAAAATACATGTAGGACTCAAATTCATAGGATGCACATATTAATCATGGCAAAAATAACAATAGTGCAACTTCTGATAAAATCAGCAACTAACATCACATAGCACTCTTCCAACAGCATTTCAGGCATCAAGATGAGCTCAAATGAAAATGATGCAATGGAATGAAATGATCTACTCTTGAGTCGAACATTTGACATATTACTACAACATAAAATGGATCTACAGATCTTGAAGTTATAGCATGTTGAAAATTGCTCAAAATAACATTAGATTTGGGACTTAGTGAAAAAAAAGGAAGGAGAAGTCAGCTGGGAACTAGTGGATCGAGGCGGATCGGAGCCCGACCAGTCGGACTAAACAGCGGATCGGTGGGCGGATCGATTAAGTATGAGCTCCGTGAGGAGAGGGGCCAGATGGCGCTGGCAGGGAAGTCGGCGCCGGCAGGAGCGAGGTGGCCGGCTGGCCGAGGCCCAGCGACCTCGAAGCCTTGGCGGCGGAGGCGAGGCGGAGTGACCGCCTGGGCCATGGGGCGTGGCCGCGTGCTGGGCCAGCGTGAATGGAGCCGTGAGCCTGTGGCCAGGCAGGAGGGCAGCCTGGGCCCTATGGCAGCAGCGGGCAACAGCGAGGGTATGAGGGCTGACATGCGCCCTGATTATGGCAGGCGAGAGCCAGGCTAGCTCGCCGGCGTGTCGGCAGCGGAGAACTCAGCTAGGGTTTGGGAAGATGATCCGGTTTGGGGAGGTTTGCTTAAATAGGCATAGAGGAGCTAGAGTCAAATGATAGGTGCAATTTTACGCCCCACGATGCGTATGATCGAGCAACGAAGCATGGAAGTGACTTAGATGGGTTATTGGGCTGTTTTGAAGGGGTGTTGGGCTGCAACTTAAAAGGCCTTTGCGAGAAGTGCGGTTAACCGTTGGAGTACCAAGCAGCTCAAATGACCGAAACTTGACCGGTGGTCTCGGGTGTTATACCAAGGCCACTAGACAAACCTCGGTCCATTCGAGAAGGTTTAATACCCGCACGGAAAAAGCGTAAAAGGACCTCCGGGGAGATAGGAGTGCGGATTGCAAAGCGGACAACGGGAAAATGCTCGGAATCATGAGGCGAACACGTATGCAAATCGATGCACATGATGACATAATATAAAATGCATGACATGGACAAAAAGCAAAAGGAAAAACCCAACCACGGAGGAAATTATATATCAATGCGAAAATGGCAAGAGTTGGAGTTACAAATATGGAAAGTTACTTCGGGTTTTACAACCTCCACCACTACAAGAGGATCTCGTCCGAGATCTTGGATGAAAGAACTCCGGATACTCGAGCGGAGGTGATCCTCGCGCTCGGTAGCTTCTCGGTTGAAATGGTGTGACCACTTCACTTTCAGAATTTGATTGACTTGTTGCGAGTCTTGCGCTCGGTTTCTTCAAGAATAAGCAGCAGGGTGCTCATGATAAGAGATCTTCTTGAAGGTCAATCTCTTGAAGTTGATAGTGCGTTCAGAGTCTTGAAGCACTTGCGAAGCTGTGACCGTGAAACACATCGTGCGTTTGCAAAGTTGGATGGAAGCTCAAGTTGATAGGCGAGATCGCCTCTTTTCCCAATGATCTTGAAAGGACCCACGTATCTAGGGGCAAGCTTCCTTTGATACGAGCGGCAGTGCCTTTCATTGGAGAGCGGAGTAGACATGGTCTCCGATTTCAAAAGTCACATCGGTGCTTATCATCATAATAGCTCTTAAAGCGCGATTCGCGGCTTTGAGATTCTCACGAATGACTTGGCACATTTCTTACATACGTGATCAAGTCATTGCCAAGAGTTAGCGTTCACTGTCTCGACCAATTGAGAGATCGGCACTTTACGCCATAGAAATTTGAATGGGGCCTTGCCGAACTAAGCTTGGAAGCTGTTATTGTAAGAGAACTGGCATATGGAAGACAATCTTCCACTTCATACGAAGAAATGACACAAGCCACAGCATATCTTCAAGATTTGATTAACTTCTCAACAGCCCACTTGTTTGAGGATGGAAAGCTGTGCTGAAGCGAATGTTGGTGCCCATGGCCTTACGGAAATCCCAAAACTTGGAGGTAAAGATGCTTACAGTCTGAAGAGATCACTTGTGAATGCCGTGCAAGAGACAATCCTGGAGTGTATAGCTCACCGCCCGAGAGCTCTTGTGATGGATTCTTTGATAGGAAGAAAATGAGCCACTTTAGTAAGCTTGTCAATGACAACGAAGATAGCATCATTTCCACGCTTGGACTTTGGAAAGCCAGTCCACGAAGTCCATTTCAATATGATCAAACTTCCATTCAAGAATAGCAAGAGGTTGAAGGGAGACCAGCTGGTCTTTGGTGTTACCTTTCACTCTTTGCGAGACATCACACTCATTCACGAATTGAGCAATTTCTCGCTTCATTCAGAAGTCCACCAATATATTGCTTGAGGTCATGGTACATCTTACGTACTTCGGGATGAATGGATAGAAGCGAATTGTGAGCCTCGTTCATAATGACTTTTCTCGAGATCACCCTTAGGAACCACAATCCGGTCCTCGAAAACAGTGTCTTTGTCATCAACATGGAAGCACTTATGCTTGGAAATGCCCTTGTCGATACCACGTTTCACCTGGTCACCATGGCATCCAGTTGAGCCTCACGAACTTGATCTTCAAGCTTGGAGACTATGAGGTTGGAAAGCCTTGAGGAACAACTTGAAGATTCAGCTGCGGAAGCTTCCACAGAGATCCGGTGAAAGGGCTTGAGGATTAGGCTATTCGATAGCTTTCTGCTCAAAACGCCTGCAATGACATTGGCCTTGCCGGGAGTATATTCAATACTAGGTTTGTACTCTTGAATCATTTCGACCCATCGAGTCTGCACTGAGAGTTGAGGTTGGGCTGAGTGAAGATGTACTTGAGACTCTTGTGATCGGTGAAAATGTCCACTTTCCTTCCCAACAAGAGATGTCTCCACGTTATCAATGCATGGACAAATGCCGCCAACTCAAGATGCGTTGGTGGGTGAGTTCTTCTCGTTGGGCTTCAACTGGCGGAAAGTATAAGCCACAACTCTCTTCTCTTGCATTAACCACAGCAAGAGACCTTGAAGAAGCATCAGAGAAAACTTCAAATGGCTTGGATTCATCAGGGAGAGAGTCGAGGAGCTGAGGCATGAGCGAGTTTCTCTTTGAGGTATTGAAAGAACGTCACACTCAGGAGACCAGACATACTTCACATGCTTACAGAGGAGGTTGGAAAGAGGCTTTGCAATCTTGGAGAAGTTCTCAGCGAATCTTGACAATAACTTGCAAGACCAAGAAAACTGCAGAGAAGCTTGACGTGCACGAGGTTCCCAATTCACAATTGCGGACACCTTCTCGGGATCAACAATGATGCCCTTGGAAAAGATGATATGACCAAGATAAAGCACTTCATCAAGCGAAAATTCACATTTGGAGAACCGCATAAATTGGTACTCTCTGAGCTTATCTAGCACCAATCGCAAATGTTTGGCATGATCCTTCTTATTCTTGGAGAAGACCAAAATATCATCAAGATAGACCAAGCAGAATTCATTGGTGTAGGGGTTGAATATGAAGTTCATCATCAGAGAGAGAAAGTTGGAGGAGCATTGGTGAGGCGAAAGACATGACGATTATTCGCAAGAACCAAAGCATGTGCGAATCTTTGTCTTGGGAATATCTTGTTCACGAATCACTGGTCTGATGATACCCATCTGAAGGTCAAGCTTGGAGAACACTTGTAGCACCTTTGAGTTGCTCGAAAAGCTCATTGATGTTGGGAAGTGGATACTTGTTCTTGATTGTCTTCTTATTCAATGGGCGGTGTCGACTCAAAAGTCGGTCCGTGCCATCCTTCTTCAGACAAAAGAACACCACAACCCCAAGGAGATGAACTTCGGTGCAGTCAAACCAGACGCTCTTGTTCATCAGCTGCTTCTTCAATTCCTTCAGCTCTTGGGTCCAAGCTTGTATGGGCGGCTACACAAGCGAGTTCGATGCAGGGCTCAAGATGGAAATGTGAACTCAAGCTGCCGATGAGGAGGCATGCCGGACTCTTACGGAAAGACATCTTGGTACTCTAAGCATTTGGAATCGAGAGATGGCATTCAATTAGCCCTTCTCATTGAGAGAAAACAACGAATGGTTTCATCACGAGGACATAGATGATCACATCATTAGAAGTGAGTCAATTAGATTTCTCACTGCAGCACAATCAAGGTGAGCTTTGTCTTGATAAAGCAGATCCATTCGAGAATAAGATCAATATCCGAGTCACCAGAACAATTGGTTTGGCAGAAATCTATAATAGCCCATCTTGATAGAAACATCAAGGAATCCTTGTGGTAGCCCTCATAGAAGAGCTGGAGAAACAACTCCCAAGAGTTTTGCCAACATTTCGAAGTGAAATCATGCTTTGGACAAAAGATCTGAACATGAAACAATCGATGCACGGTATCAAATAAGACTTTTGCGGAATATCATTAGCTGGAGATTACCCATGATCACATCAGAAGAATCCTCTGCTTGAGCTGCATTCATCATATTGACCTTGGCATACTTGGGATTATGCTTGACCCTTTGCATTGCTGGAAGATTTCACGGGAGGAGGAGGCGGAAGAGCGCCTCTGGTTGAAGCTCTTGTTCGCATAGTGATACTACTGTGACACTTGTTGCAAGTGACCTCGAGAGAAGCGAGACGGTGGTGGGAGCACTTGACCTTGGAGCTTGAGAATTAGACTTGTTACGATAGCTTGGGTTGGGTGGGTGGGAAGATCCACGGCCACGAGTTCTTCCTGGTAAGGGTGACGGAGCGGAGGAGGGAGGAGGTAAAACTTGCTGCTTAGCTGCCACTTGAGGAAGGAGGAGGAGGACTGGCTGCATCCTGATTCTCTTCTTAGAAGCCTCACATTTGAGCTGGGCAGCTTCTGCTTGCGAGCCATGTTGTAGAAATCATCATGCTTATCGGCTCAAACAGCACAAGAAGTAGTGCAGATCTTCTCTCGGACCACCTCGGGCCCGATAGATCATACTCCTTTCATCAGATGCGTCTTGCTTAGCAAAAGCAAGGCGAGCTTGACGGAACTGGATATTGTATTGATAGACGAGACATGTTGCCCTGCTTGAGATTGCGGAACTCCTCACGCTTGCTCTCAACAACACTTTTCCGGAATGTGATGAGCTCGGAAATCCGGTGGAACTCATCCCCGGTAATGACCACGACCTCCTCTGGAATCTTTGTATTCTGGTACCACTCGTGAACTTGATCCTTGAGTTGAAGCTTGATGCAAACTTGACAAAGTCCTCAGAATCGACATTGCTACTGATCAAAGTGCTACGAGATGTCCACTAACCAGTAAATGGCGTCTGTGGCTTCAAAACCTGGCCCGAAGACTTGACTGATTAGCGAGGCCGGAACCAGGAAGTAGCAAAGTGTGGCTGATTGTTGCCTTGACCTTGATTGCCTTGATTGCCTTGATTGCCTTGCCCACAGATGCGTTCTTGCAAGAGCTGCAAAATCATCGAGCATTGGCATTGGTGGCTGCCATGATAGCTTGCCGGAGCCTCTGGGCGGAGGTGGAGGTGGAGGGTTGTTGATCCCCATCATTGCGATCCGGATTGAGGCCGCGTTGGCGGAGCCATCTGAAGAGGTGACATCCGTTAGTCCTTTGATGAACAAATTGATAAGTAGAATCAGCGGATAGAAATTGCAACATATAGTCTTCACAATAAACATTCGAACAAGAATGAGCGAATGAATTCAAAGTTAATCATCACCGTCCATTAAGTGAGAAGCCACTTAGATAAAGATATGGAAAACAACATCTGTCTTAGAAACAAATCGAATATCACAACTGAAAACAAAAGGTTGGCTTCTAGAATGAGCGGAACAAACACATATGATGATTTCGCCCAAAGTGTTAGTGGTGGGGCCCTACGGACCTGACGTATAGCAGGCGTCACGAATGACTAACAAGGCGTCCCGAATCAGCATAGCCAAGGATTCTTTAAGGCGTCTCGCGACCACTTGTAAATCGACCGTGAATGGGCGGACCACTGACGTTGAACCCCAATCTCAAATCATACATACATCGGAAAGAATATCACTAGCTACTAGAATTCCCACCTATAAACTCCGAAACTTTCGGTTATGCAATCTGGTGTTGGGGATCAGGGGACACAAAATATATCACCCAAACTAACAATACCTAGATCCATTGTATCCATCCGTCAACACATAACCAAGAAATCCTCGGAAATCGTGTACCTCGACCTTGAAAAACATCCGTTATGCAAGTCATGGCAATACTCCCTTTTCGCCACGATCTTTGGGCTATCGGGTTATCTCACCAACAACTGCACAAAAGAGATTTCGATGTCGGCAAAACTCGGTATTCGAGCGCAGCGATAAAATTGTGGCGACAACACCTCGGAGCTCAACTCCCGGGACACGCCACAACCCTAAATGTCGGGAGGCACCAAGAACAATGTTCTCGTCACAAAACCATCGGAGCGATTCCAAGATACCCGTGATCCTAAAAAAATTTTAGTGAAATTTGAGGAGGAAGAGTCAAAACTCTCGTCGGGATACCTCACGAGGCGACGAAGGATGGGAAGTAAAAGAATCCTACTCTCCGATATATATAATCCTAAGACTCAAAACATTTTCCATTCTAGACTCAACAACGTCGACAAACAATCAAGTAGGGGCTCCTAAGTGGGAAGGCTATGATTACCAACTTATCGCCCGATGCGGCTATATCTCCCGTGTCGAGGCACGACTTAGAAACATAACCGCATTGAAAGCAATGTCAAAGTGAGGTAATCTTCACACAACCCATGTAATAATTAAGGGAAAGATACATAGTTGGCTTACGATTGCCACTTCACAGATACATAAATAAACATCCATCAATGAGTACACTCAAGGTCCGATTCACGGAACCAAAATAAAGAATACCCCAAATGCTACACAGATCCCGAATCGTCCCAGCTGAGGCACCACTCTGATCATCTGGAAAAAGACACATAATAACGACCACGTTCCTCGTCGAACTCCCACTTGAGCTCGGTTGAAACACACTCTGGCCTCATCGGAACCTGCAACTGTTTTGGAAGTATCATGAGTCACGGGGACTCAGCAATCTCACACCGAGATCAAGACTATTTAAGCTTGTAGGAAGGATAGGGTAGTAAAGTGGAGCTGCATGGCGACTAGCATATATGGTGGCTACTTACATAAGAAGGCGAGAAGAGGAGCAAAAGCAGGTCGTGAAACTAGTAGTGATCAAGAAGTGATCCTGAACTACTTCGTCGGACATAACTCCAACACCGTGTTCACTTCCCGGACTCCATGAGGAAGACCATCACGGTTACACGCTGTTGATGTGTATTTTAATTGAGGTCAACTTTAGGTTTTCTACAACGGACATTAACAAATTCCCATCGCCTCATAACCATGAGCACGGCTTTGAAAGATATTACCTGCGGGGTGTCCCAACAGCCCATTATAAGCTCTCACGGTCAGCGAAGGATATTACTTCTACGGAAGACCGATCAATCTCGGAATCCCGGACTACAAGACATTTCGGCAATAAAACAAGACCAGCAAGACCACCCGATGTGCCGACAAATCCCGATAGGAGCTGCACATATCTCGTTCTCGGGCACACCGGATAAGCTAAGCGTCGAGGAACCGGCGTAATCCAAGTTGCCAAGGAATGGTCCATACGGTGCTCTAGTTTGGACCAACCTTCGAAGGAACCTGGCGGGGTTTAAAATAAGATGACCCTCGGGCTCGCGAAAACCCGGGAAAAAGGCTTAGGTGGCAAATGGTAAAACCAAAGTTGGGCCTTCTTGGGCGAGTCTTATTCAAGCGAACTGTCAAGGGGTCCCATAAATCACCCAACCGTGTAAGAGCATAAAATCAAGGAACATAACACGGTATGATGGAAACTAGGGTGGCAAGAGTGGAGCAAAACACCGGGCATAAGGCCGAGCCTTCCACCCTTTACCAAGTATATAGATGAATTAATTATAGCAGATATATATATATTGTGATATCCCCAACAAGTAAACATGTTCTAAAAGGAACAACATCTCCATGTTCAACAAGGAACAAACTTCACTTCACGCAACTAACAGCTATAAGAGAGACTGACAAAGCGGTAACATAGCCAATCAGCGGTTTGCTAGGAAAAGGATGGTTAGGGGCTGACATGGCAATATGGGTGGCATGATATAGCAAGTGGTAGGCATCCAGCATAGGCATAGCAAAGGCGAGCAACTAGCATAGCAAAGATAGAAGTGATTTGAGGTATGGTCATCTTGCACCAATGTTCTCGAGTTGTCGAAAGCTTGATCCTCGGCGTTCTCAACAGGCTCCTCGTTCACGTCTCGTCTCCCGACTCTACCCAAAGCAACAACAAAACAAAGGAACCACAATAAATCACGGTGCAATGCACAATCAACATGATGAAAACATGACATGATATGCGGGATCGATATGCAATGCGTATTGCGCTCGGGGTAAATGATGAACCAGGCATCAACTTGGCAAACCAAGCATGCCATTGGAAAGATGAGATGATTTGGTTGAAATCGATATAAAGATCACGGAAGCGGATGCGGTTTGCAAATGGCAAGCAAAACAAGAATGGCGCAAATCTGCCATTAAACATGATGCCATAGCAAGCAACAATTAATTAAGCTACTGCACCCAAACGTAACAACAAAGCACATGGCAGTGATCTAACATGATGCTCGACAAAAGATGAGCACTGAGCTACGGCTAGTTCACATCATAACAGGTTCAAACAAGCATGGCAAAAGAGCATTTAATCAGGCTGGACATGGCAAAAACAGCAACAGGTTGCAATGTTCAGGCACAAAACTACATGCTACAGGAACTTAAAATAGCAAAACAAGGCATGCCATGAATCTACTCAAAGCCTAGAACAAAAGTCCCTTACTGACCATAAGCCAAAAGGACTAGAAAATATAGTTACACCCATGTCAATATGAAAGTCTAGTTAACAGATTCCAACATGACATGTCAAAAACTGATAACGAGAGGCATGTTAACAAGCTCAATGCACTCACTACAGAGCCTCAAATGATAAACTAAGCATACCTACATCAAGAAGACATGACATAGAAGACATACATGGAAAGAACAATAACATAGCATAAATGGATCAACCACAACAAGCTAGGCAAAATTGAATAACATGTATACAATCTGCCAGGAATCATTTGGTAGCAAAAGTAGGCTCGATTGAATCAAGCTAAGGCATCCCATAATTGCAAACAAAGGCATGAATGGATAGAGCAAGACATGCTTTACAAAACACCCTTACTTAAGTATCCCAAAATATGCATAGATCTCTCGGTATCATCAAGTAAACATGGCATCAAAATCAGCTAAAACAGGGATGAAATCAGCAACATTAGGACACCTACTTTGCATGCTTGTGCTAGTCACCACATAGATCACAAAAATACATGGCATATACCCCTGGAAAGAAGGCATGGCATTTTACAAAACACATGTAGGACTCAAATTCATAGGATGCACATATTAATCATGGCAAAAATAACAAAAGTGCAACTTCTGATAAAAATCAGCAACTAACATCACATAGCACTCTTCCAAACATTTCGGGCATCAAGATGAGCTCAAATGAAAATGATGCAATGGAATGAAATGATCTACTCTTCGAGTCGAACATTTCGACATATTATCTGGCAAAAATGGATCTCGGATGCAAAGTTATAGCATGTTGAAAATTGCACAAAATAACATTAGATTTGGGACTTAGTGAAAAAAAAGGAAGGAGAAGTCAGCGGGCTCTCGTGGATCGAGGCGGATCGAGGCCGACCGTCGGACTGGCGACAGCGGATCCGGTGGCGGATCCGGTGAAGCAACTCGGCGAGGGCCCGGCCGAAATGGCCGGGCCGGGGAAGTCGGCCGGGGCCGGAGTGGCCGGCTTGGAGCCAGCGACCTCGGTGCGGAGGTCGGCGGTGGGGCTCGCCGGGGCTTGTGGCGTGGCCGGCTGGAGCGCCAGCCGGCCGTGGCCTTGAAGAGTCTGTGGCCGGGCCGAGAGGCCAGCGCTGGGCCATGGGGAAGCTGTGGGAAGTGAGCTGAGGGCGGCGTGGCGCCCTGTAGCGTGTGGGCCAGCGTCCAGCTCGCCGACGTGTCGGGTGAAGGAAATGCTAGGGTTTGGGAAGATGATCCGGTTTGGGGGAGGTTTGCTTAAATAGGCATAGAGGAGCTAGGAGAGTCCAAATGAGGTGTAGTTTTTGCCCACGATCGTGATCGAGCAGCGGAGAGCATGGAAGTGACTTAGATGGGTTATTGGGCTGTTTTGAAGGGGTGTTGGGCTGCAACAAAGAGGCCTTTGAAGTCCGGTTAACCGTTATAAGAGCTCAAATGACCGAAACTTGACGGTGGTCTCGGTGTTATACCAGGC
>JAHIAM010008630.1:0-17783 GCA_021605205.1 Aegilops longissima
TTGAAACATCATTGAGAAGGTATAACTAACTCAATCCCAATTAAAGTGATTAACAACCCAGCAATATTAATTTAGAGTGATGAGATACATGTGAATACTCAAGTACTAGATACTCGAAATTGTCCATAGCAGGGACACGGCTAACCATGATTAGATTGTACACTCTGCGAGAGGTTTGCGCACTTTTCCCCACAAGACTCGATCGCCTCCGTTGATTTCTCGCCTTTGCATGGTGTTTGAGAGCGGATGACGAGACACACGATCTTTCGAAACATTAACTCTCTACCGGATAGATCATACCAAACCTATAAAACCCACTACCTGCTGACCTACCTCTTTGAGAGCTTCACATAACTTACTCAACTATGCTAGAGCCCATAATAGCTTGTGGATGCACGGAAGTTTCTAGCATGAATAATCTCAGTTCCTTTGAGCACAGGTGGCGGTCCATAGGAAGATCACCTGGTACCCGAGATTTCAAAATAAAACAGACAACCTTTGGGTTCCCCAGGTGCCTCAATCCACCCAGATGTGTATTTAAGTTGCCACCTTAAAGTAAACCATTAATTAATAATCTCACATCTGTCGTGAATATCTCTCAAACCCAAACCACGTCTACGAGCATAGCATGGCAATATAAGCATAACGTAGAAGTAACTCCCAAGGGTTTGATAGTAACAGGGCAATAGGTTCCTACCTCATCATCTACTTCCCAACCCACAAATTGATGACATCCTAATCATGCAATGTTTGAGGATTGAGCTAATGCATAAAACTGGGTGTGAAAAGGTATGATCAAGTGTTACTTGCCTTCTTGACGATCCGTGAATCCTAGAGACTACGTAGTAACGCTTAGCACTCAGGAATTCTATACAAGCAAACAATACATACAATAAGCAACAAACAAAAGATGCACAAGCGAAACTTCAACTGAAAGAGGTTGACGGAGAGTTCAACTTAAGAACTCCGGTTTGCAAAAAGTATCAAACCAAACGCAGAACAACGAAACTCAAGCGGCGAGAAAAAAACATGGTCCGTTTACTAATCTGAACTAGAGTCAAATTTTACAAAGATAAAAACTGGTTTAAGTTGATTATTCGGAAGAGGTTTGAGATGAAACTCCGAGCGCTTGAATACGCTGATTCCGATAGCAAGCGAAAAGTTATACTAGTTTGAACATTTGGTTCAGAAATCAAATTCGGAATAACCGGAATAATTCCGATAAAAAAAAATCAGCGAGCGTCTAAGCGAGCGAGCGTTCGTTAGTAAAGACTAAATAGCGAACATGTTACGTAAAAGCGAAACGAAACGGGTGAGCGTTTTCAAAATAAATAAACCGAAAAAAATAAACCGATCTAATAAAAAAGCGGCCTAGGGTTTCATAAAAAAACGAAGGATATTTAAAAAAACCGACGGCAGCAGGCTACCTCCCGTAGAAGTCGTCCGGCGTGGCAGCTCGTGAGGTCGGCGAGGCGGCGAGGCGGGCGGTGACTCGGTGAGGCGACAGCCTGAGAATGCACAAGCGACCAGCGCGGCGGCTCGCTCGAGCTCCCGGGTCGGAGGCGTGATGGCGATGGTGGCGGCGGTGGTGGCTAAGGGAGAGGCGATATATATTGGAGGCGAGGCGGCGGGCTTGGGAAGGAGGCGCCGGGTGGAGTCGGCTCGGACTCCTCGGCGTCCGTGCCAAGCAATGGCGCCTGAGGATAAGCGGCGGCAGGCGGGCAGCACTGGCTCGGTGGGCCTTTGGCCCGATCGAGTATGAGTCCATATTTTTAAAAAAAATCATACCGCCTAAAGAAAAATTCCTAGAAAAATAAATAAAAATCTAAAAATTCGAAACAAGTTTTCTCAAGTCTAAATAAAATATTTAGAACAAGATGAACTTTTCTTGGCCCTAAAATGCAACTTTTAAAGCATGCAAATTTTTCTAGGGCAATTAAAATTCCAAATAAAATCAAATAAAAACCAAATAATGATTTTAACATTTTCCTCCGATATTTCAATTATTTTGGAGAAGTCATATTATCTCCCCTCATTTATTTATTTAAAATGAAATATTTTCGGAGAGAAAATAATTAAAACCAAAATCCTCGTCTTCACTACTTGATAAAAATCAAATATGAAAGTTGAGAAATCCCCAACTCTCTCAGGGTCCTTGAGTTGCTTAGGATTTGAGGATGGCAAGCGAGAATGCAATAAAATATGATATGCATGGATGACCTATGTATAACATGCCAAATTGAAAATTTGGGATGTTACACTCGAAAATAGTCGAGACATGAAGATTGATATATTGAAACCTATGTTTGGATATCGAAAGTGTTTGGTGAAATCGGGATTTCTGGGAGTCTTGCAGGAGGATTCTGGAACCCAAGGGAACTTAATGGGCCTTAGTGGGCCTAGGTGGAAGAGAGGAGAGGAGGGAAGGGCTGGGCGCGCCTCTCCCTAGTCAGAATAGGACAAGGAGAGGCGGCCCCCCTTCCTCCTCTCCTCCTCCTCCCCTCCCAAGTCCTAATCCAACTAGGAAGGGAGTCACTACTCCGGTGGGAGTAGGACTCCTCGGCGTGCCTCCTTGCTCCTTTATATCACGAGGCGGGGGCACCGAGACTACAACAATTGATCAAGTTGATCTTTTAGCGCGTGTACGGTGCCCGCTCCACCATAGTCCACCTTGACAATCTTGTGGCGGCTGCTTAGGGCGAAGCCCTGCGTCGATAGAACATCAACATCGTCACCATGCCGTTGTCTTGTGAAACTCTCCCTCAACTTTTCGGTTGGATCGGAGTTCGAGGGGCGTCATCGGGCTGAGCGTGTGCTGTGAACTTCCGGAGGTGGCGTCACGTTCGGTACTTGATCGGTCCGGATCATGAAGGCGTCTGGCTACATCAACCGCGTTGTGCTAACACTTCCGCTTTCGGTCTCTGACAGTGCGTAGACAACCTTGTCCCCTCTCGTTGCTATGCATCACCATGATCTTGCGTTAATGCGTAGGAATTTTTGAAATTACTACATTCTCCAACGATGGCATCAGAGCACTGGTTTTATGCGTAGATGTCATATGCAGGTAGAACACAAGTGAGTTGTGTGCGATATAAGTCATCTGCTTACCAGCATGTCATACTTTGGTTGGTGGTATTGTTGGATGAAGCGGCCCGCACCGACATTCATACGCGTCGCTTAAGCGAGACTGGTTCTACCGGCGTGCTTTGCACATAGGTGGCTGGCTGGTGTGTCGGTTTCTCCAACTTTAGTTGAGGCTGAGTATGGCTCGCCCGGTCCTTGCGAAGGTTAAAACAACACCAACTTGACAAACTATCATTGTGGTTTTGATGCGTGGTAAAGCGGTTCTTGCTAAGCCCGTAGCAGCCGTAAAACACAGCGACAAAGTAGAGGGCGTCTAACTTGTTTTGCAGGGCATGTTGTGATGTGATATGGTCAAGGCATGATGCTAAATTTTATTGTATGAGATGATCATGTTTTGTAACTTGAGTTATCGACAGGCTGGCGAAACCATATGGTTGTCGCTTTGTTGTATGCAATGCAAGCATACTGTAATGCTCTACTTTATCACTAAGCGGTAGCGATAGTCGTAAAAGCATAAGATTGGCGAGCGACAACGATGCAACGATGGAGATCAAGGTGTCGCCCGATGATGATGGTGATCATGATGGTGCTTCGGAGATGGAATCACAAGCACAAGATGATGATGGCCATATCATATCACTTATATTGATTGCATGTGATGTTTATCTTTTATGCATCTTATCTTGCTTTGATTGGCGGTAGCATTATAAGATGATCCCGTACTAAATTATCAAAGTATAAGTGTTCTCCACAGTATGCACCGTTGTAAAAAGTTCTTGTCTTTGAGACACCACATGATGATGGGTGTGTGATAGGCTCTACGTTCAAATACAGGGAACAAAACAGTTGCACATGCGGAATACTAGGGTTAAACTTGGCGATCTAGCATATAACAGATATGGCCTCGGAACACGGAGACCGAGAAGGTCGGCGTGAATCATATAGTAGATATGATCAACATAGTGATGTTCACCATTGAAACTACTCCATCTCACGTGATGATCGGACATGGTTTAGTTGATTTGGATCACGTGATCACTTAGAGGATTAGAGGATGTCTATCTAAGTGGGAGTTCTTAAGTAATTTGATTAAATTGAACTTAAATTTATCATGAACTTAGTACTGATAGTATCTTGCTTGTCTATGTTGATTGTAGATAGATTGCCCGTCTTTGTTGTTAGTTGAATTTTAATGCGTTCCTTGAGAAAGCAAAGTTGAAAGATGATGGTAGCAATTACCCAATTTGGGTCCGTAACTTGAGATTATCCTCATTGCTGCCAGAAGAATTAAATCTGGAAGCACCGGCTGGGTGCAGGTGTAAGTGCATCTAGTGCCCTTAGTGATTTTGGTGTATTGAAGACTTATAGGTTAAGGGACTAATGTGTTTTATGAGTGTACACAGGTCTATAAGTCTATGAAGTCTGATATTCTGGAGAAATCGACCCCTAAAAATGAAGTTCTTATTGAAGACTTTGATATTCTAAAGACTTCACGAAGACTTTGAAAGTGAAGAAATTGGTGTGACCTTGAAGACTTGGTATTCATTTGAGGAACATGAGGCGTGAAGACTTTTGTTTTCATAGTTTCGTTTTCTCTTTCTTGATCATAGGAAACACCGTCTTTATTAAAGGGGTGAGGAAATACTAAGGAAAAAATTCCATGTGATGCTCAACTCAAAATCCTACACCTACCAATCCCTTGAGTGAAGCCTTTGGAAATCTCATACAGATTCGATCAATTTCTTTAGTAGCGAGAGGCGAAGTTCTTACAGTATTTGAGAATTTATTCTCATGAGGAGTTAGGAATTACGCCGGTGTGGATTGCCTACAGGCGAGGAACATGATAGCCACGAGGAATTTGAGAATCAAATTTCCGACCGTTCTTGTCTTCTTGGCGCCGGCTGTCCCAAAATATCTTATCCACCTAACGGTCATATCATTGAAGGGCATTTATGTCTTATCATGTCGGGCTGTTCCTAGGCTATAAATAGCCGCCCCTACAACCACTAGCTGGTTGGCTGCTCAGAAAACTTGACACTTGTCATTTGAGAGCAACCCATCCTCAAGGGACTTTGGCGAAAATCATCGAGTGAGGAAAAACCCAAAACCCAAAAACCCAAAAACCTCAGAGGACTTTGGAAGTGCGCTGAAGACTTACCACGAGTGATTGGGCCAGGTGCATGTGACCTTAGTTCAAGGAGAAAAAGGTGAGGACTTGGTGTCACGAGATGCGTGCTCGGTGGGTGTCGGGACTGTGTCCTCGAGTTTAAATACTCGGCCGCTCCAACAGGACGTACAAGCGCAGACAGCAGTTGGAACTGGTCTACAAATCATTGTCTTCACCAACCTAAGCGGTTCTATTTCCTCAACTCTTTCATTTCCTCATTCTTTGTGTTGAGTGTTAGTTCATATCTGTGTTTGAAGACTTTGGTGAAGACTTTCTCAATTTCCTCGGTTCAATTTCTTGATGCACTTGTCTTCATCTTGTGCTATCCTGTGTTTACACTTTACGTACTCTTTGAGTGTCTTCATTTCATCATGATGACCATGCCGCATTCTCTTATGCTTACTTACGAGTAGTTATTCCTTTGCAAGTAGTTATTCACTAAGGAATTTCCTCACGGCAATTCCTCATTAAAAATTCATAAAATTGCCTATTCACCCCCCCCGTAGTCGATATAGCACTTTCAATTGGTATCGAGCAAGGTACTCCCTTGTTACGTGTGATTTTAGTTTAACCACCACGTAGTTTTAGTTATGTGGACCGCAGGTATGATCAAGGTCTCAATTGGGTGTCCTACCTTTGATGGGACGGACTACCCCTCTTGGAAGAACAAGATCACGGATGCATCTTGAGGCAATTCAACAATGATCTACGGTATGTTGTGGAAAATGGTGTTCCCTCTATCACACCTTCTCTGAGATGCTGCCGATGTGAAGAGATTCAAGCAACTTCGATTCTCAGCGAAGAATATCATATGTGGCCATCGAGCAAAGGACAATATGGAAGAGTGAGTGCTTTGGAGCTGCTAAAGCTCATACAGGGACAGAGCTGTCCAAAGTAAATGAAGGAGTCTCAACTCAAGCGTGACTCTCGAGTTGATGTTCAATCTCTTCAACACGCTTCAAAAGACTAGAACCACCGAAAATGTTCAACAAACCTTTGATCGCCTCTTGACATCTCAAATGAGCTTGGCGCTTGGTGCCACTTGACATCACCGACCATGAGGTGGTGAAGAAATTATTGAGATCGCTTGATTCCTCATTTGATACTCAGCGGCGATGATACAAGCGTCTTGCGACTACAAGTCACTTGATCCAGGTGATATCCTCGAGAGGCTAAATACTCATGAGTTCGACTTCGAAGATCTCTATGGTTCTAGCTATGGAAAATCACGTGCCACGAAGGCCAAGGGCGTATGCGAATCTGAGTGTGAAGACTACTGGTAGTAGCCTTGGAGATCCTAAAGAATTGAGCCGAGGAGCTGCTTCTTTGCTCGTGAAGAAATTCCACAAGTTCTCAAGGCATTAGTCGCATTGGAAAATCCTCAAGGAAGCGTGATTCCTCATCCGGTGACTATAAGAAGACTTTGCCACAAATCGAGAAACCTGGTCACTACATTCAAGATTGTCCTCGATGGGAAAAGGAATTAAAGAAGAAGAAATACAAGGATTACGGTTAAATGGCCTAAGAAAGAAGAAGAAATGTCGAAATCTTCATCATCAAAATCCTCAAAGTCTTATTCTCACAAGAAGAGCAGCTCCAAGAAGGCTCGGGCATTCATTGGCAAGGAAATGGACTCTGGAGCTGAATCACGAGGAACATGAGGAAGAGGAGGCATCGAGAAGAATCCGAGTATGGTGTGGCGAGTCGGCTCTACGCTTCTGCTTTCGTCTGACAAGTCCATCTTCAACTCGAAGAAAATGAACTCACCAACAAAGTGATGAAGATAGTGATGACTCGCTCCCACCTTTTGCTTCATGGCAAAGGGTGCCAAGATACTCAAATATACCTCCTCTGAATCTAGTGAAAATGAATATGATGAAGATCTAAAGCCAGCTACTCAAAACTTGCTAAGATTGCTGTAAAATAAAAAGGGCTTTTGAAAAGGTTCAAAACATGCTAGATAAAATTGATGATTTGTTAGGTGAAGAAATGGATGGCACTAAAGCCACGTGAGAATCTTGAGACTTGATCTAGGTTTGGCGACCTTCAAGGTCATCATAACACTCTCTTGTGCGATCATGAGAAACTTTCTTATGAATTATTATTATATTTCCTTGTTCATGATAATTGTCTTTATTCATGCTATAAGCATATTATCAGGAAATCGTAATACTGCGTGTGAATACATAAAGACTACTGTCGTCCCTAGTAAGCCTCTTAGTAGACTAGCTCGTTGGTCATGAGATAGTCATGGTTTCACGACTATGGACATCGGATGTCATTGACAAGCGGGATCACGTCATTAGGAGAGAATGGCGTGATGGACAAAAGACAAATCCTAAGCATAGCACAAAGATCGTGTAGTTCGTTTTTTGCTAGAGCTTTTCCAATGTCAAGTATCTCTTCCTTAGACCGTGAGATACGTGTAACTCCGGATACCGTAGGAATGCTTTGGGTGTACCAAGCGTCCTGGCAATATTTGGGTGACTATAAAGGTGCATTACAGGTATCTCAAAGTGTATCTGGGTTGACCTGCGGATCGAGGCGAGTTTGTCACTCCATTGTGTGCGGAGAGGTATCACTTCAGGCCTTACTTTCGGTAGTGCATCATCATAATGAGCTCAATGAAGGAAATATGCCCTAGAGGCAATAATAAAGTTATTATTTATTTCCTTATATCATGATAAATGTTTATTATTCATGCTAGAATTGTATTAACGGAAACATAATACATGTGTGAATACATAGACAAGCAGATAGTCACTAGTATGCCTCTACTAGACTAGCTCATTAATCGAAGATGGTTATGTTTCTAACCATAGACATGTGTTGTCATTTGATTAATGGGATCACATCATTAGGAGAATGATGTGATTGACATTGACCCATTTCATTAGCTTAGCACTTGATCGTTTAGTATGTTGCTTATGCTATCTTCATGACTTATACAAAGTTCCTGCAACTATGAGTTATGCAACTCCGTTTACGGAGGAACACTTTGTGTGCTACCAAACATCACAGCGTATTTGGGTGATTATAAAGGTACTCTACAAGTGTCTCAAAGTATATGTTGAGTTGGCATGAATCAAGATTAGGATTTGTCACTCCGATTGTCGGAGAGGTATCTCTGGGCCTTCTCGGTAATACACATCACATAAGCCTTGCAAGCATTGCAACTAATGAGTTAGTTGTGAGATGATGTATTACGAGCGAGTAAAGAGACTTACGATGTAGAGATTGAACTAGGTATTGGATACGGCGATCGAATCTCGGGTAAAGTAACTATACCGATGACAAAGGAACAACGTATGTTGTTATCGGTTTGACCGATAAAGATCTTAAGTAGAATATGTAGGAACCAATATGGGCATCCGGGTTCCGCTATTGGTTATTGACCAAGAATGGTTCTAGGTCATGTCTACATAGTTCTCGAACCGTAGGGTCCATGCGCAACAGGTTTCGATGTGGTTATATTATGAGTTTATGTATTTTGATGTACCGAAGGTTTGGAGTCCGGATGTGATCACGGACATGGCGAGGAGTCTCGAAATGTTGAGACATAAAGATTGATATATTGGGCGGCTATATTTGGACACGGAAGGTTCGGAAGTTTCGGAGAAAACCGGATCTCTGGGAGGGTTACGGAACCCCGGGAATGTGTGGGCCTTATTGGGCCAAGAGGAGAGAGAGGGCTGCAGGGAGGTGGCGCGCCCCCCATGGGAGTCGAATTGGACTAGGAGGCGCGGCCCCCTCCCTCCTCTCCTCTCTCTTTCCTTCCCCTTCCCTTTTCCTAGTAGGACTAGGAAAGGGAGTCCTACTCCTAGGAGGAGGACTCCCCCTCCTGAGCCCGCCCCTAGGGCTGGCGGCCCTCCCCTTGCTCCTTTATATCACTGGGGCGGGGGCACCCTAGGACACACAAGTTGATCTTCGTGATCGTTCCTTAGCCGTGTCGGTGCCCCCTCCACCATATTCCACCTCGGTCATATTGTGGCGGTGCTTAGGGCGAAGCCTGCGGTGAGTAGAACATCAAGATCGTCACTGCGCCCGTCGTCTTTGTGGAACTCCTCCTGATGCTTTCTGGATCGGGCCGGGGATGCGTCATCGAAGCTGAGCGTGTGCTAGAACTTCGGAGGTGCGCGATGCGTGGTGCTTGGATCGGTCGGATCGTGAAGGCGTCGACTACATCAACAGCGTTGATACGCGCTTCGCTTTCGGTCTCACAGTGCGTGGGCGGACACTCTCCCCTCTCGTTGCTATGCCATCACCATGGTCTTGCGTGATCGTAGGAAATTTTTGAAATTACTCGTTACCCATGATGGCATCGAGCCTGGTTTTATGCGTTGATGTCATATGCAGAGTAGAACACAAGTGAGTTGTGGGCGATACAAGTCATCTTGCCTACCGGCATGTCATACTTTGGTTCAGCGGTATTGTGAGATAAGCGGCCGGACCGACATTACGCGTGCGCTTACGAGACTGGTTTTCACCGTTACGAGCACTTTCGTGCTTAAAGGTGGCTGGCGGGTGTCATGTCTCTCACTTTAGTTGAGCCGAGAGTGTGGCTCGCCCGGTCCTTGAGAAGGTTAAAGCAGCAGTCTATTTGATGAAATATCGTTGTGGTTTTGATGCGTGGGTGAGAGCGGTTCTTGCTCAGCCCGTAGCAGCCACGTAAAACTTGCAACAACAAAGTAGAGGGCGTCTAACTTGTTTTGCAGGGCATGTTGTGATGTGATATGGTCAAGGCGTGATGCTATATTTTATTGTATGAGATGATCATGTTTTGTAACGAGTTATCGGCAAGCTGGCGAGAGCCATATGGTTGTCGCTTTATTGTATGAAATGCAAGCGCCATGTAATTGCTTTACTTTATCACTAAGCGGTAGCGATAATCGTAGAAGCAATAGTTGGCGAGGCGACAACGATGCTACGATGGAGATCAAGGTGTCGCGCCGGTGGCGATGGTGATCATGGCGGTGCTTGGAGATGGAGATCACAAGCACAAGATGATGATGGCCATATCATATCACTTATATTGATTGCATGTGATGTTTATCCTTTATGCATCTTATCTTGCTTTGTTTGTGGTAGCATTATAAGATGATCTCTCACTAAAATTATCAAGTGTTCTCCTGAGTATGCACCGTTGCTAAAAAGTTCAGTAGTACCCGGACACCGCGTGATGATGGTGTGATAAGTTCTCGTCCATCTACAGGTGCAAGCCAGTTTACTGCCGCGAATACTCGGGTTAAACTTGTGAGCCTAGCATATGCGGATATGGCCTCGGAACACGGAGACCGAAGGTCGAGCGTGAATCATATAATGAATATGATCAACATAGTGATGTTCACCATTGAAACTACTCCATCTCACGTGATGATCGGACATGGTTTGAGTTAATTTGGATCACGTAAACACTTAGATGACTAGAGAGATGTCTGTCTAAGTGGGAGTTTTTAATATGATTAATTGAACTTAAATTATCATGAACTTAGTACTGATAGTATTTTGCTTGTCTATGTTTCTTGTAGATAGATGGCTCGTCTTTGTTGTTAGTTGAATTTTAATCGTTCCTTGAGAAAGCAAAGTTGAAAGATGATGGTAGCAATTACGGACTGGGTCCGTAACTTGAGGATTATCCTCATTGCTGCCCCGGAAGAATTCGTCCTGGAAGCACCGCTGGGTGCCGAACTGCTGCAGGAGCTGCACGAGAAGTTGTGAGCGTCGGCAAAAGCAAAGCTGATGACTACTCTATAGTTCGATGTGCCATGCTTTACGGCTTAGAACCGGGTCTTCAACGACGTTTTGAGCGTCATGGAGCATATGAGATGTTCCGGAGTTGAAGTTAATATTTCAAGCAAATGCCGGATTGAGAGATATGAAGTCTCCAATAAGTTCTATAGCTGCAAGATGGAGGAGAATAGTTATGTCGGTGAGCACATACTCAAAATGTGCAGGTATAATAATCACTTAATTCAGGCTGGAGTTAATCTTAGGATGATAGTGTCATTAATGAAATTCTCAATCACTACCACCAAGCTACAAGAGCTTCGTGATGAACTATAATATGCAAGGGATGACTAAGACAATTCTGAGCTCTTACATGATGCTAAAAGCAGCGGAGGTAGAAATCAAGAAAGAGCATCAAGTGTTGATGGTCAACAAGACCACTAGTTTCAAGAAAAGGGCAAAGGAAGAAGAGGGAACTTCAAAAGAACAGCAAGAAAGTTGCTGATCAAGAGAAGAAACCCAAATCTGGACCTAAGCACTGGCGAGTGTTTTCTTGCAAGCAAATTTGGACCTTTGAGGCGGAACTGCCCCAAGTATTTGGCGGATAAGAAGGATGGCAAGGTGAACAAAGGTATATGTGATATACATGTTATTGATGTGTACCTTACTAGAGCTCGTATTAGTAACTTTGGGTATTTGATCTGGTTACATTGCTCATATTTGCAACTCGAAGCAGGGACTCTGGAATAGGCGAGCACTAGCAAAGGGCGAGGTGACGATCTTGCGTGGGAAATGGTTCCAAAGTCAATGTGATCGCGATTGTGCGCTACCTCTACATCTACCTTGGGATTAGTTTTAGACCTAAATAATTGTTATTTGGTGCAGCGTTGAGCATGAACATTATATCTGGATCTTGTTTGATGCGAGACGGTTATTCATTAAATCGAGAATAATGGTTGTTCTATTTATATGAGTAATATCTTTTATGGTCATGCACCCTTGAAGAATGGTCTATTCTTATTGAATCTCGACAGTAGTGATACATATTCATAATGTAGAAGCCAAAAGATCAGAGTTGATAATGATAGTGCAACTTATTTGTGCACTGCCGTTTAGGTCATATTGGTGTAAAGCATGAAGAAACTCCATACGGATGGACTTTTGGAATCACTTGATTATGAATCACTTGGTACTTGAACCATGCCTCATGGGCAAGATGACTAAAACACCGTTCTCGGTTGTATGGAGAGCAACAGACTTGTTGGAAATCATACATCTGAGATGTGTGTGGTCAGATGAATGTTGAAGCTGCGTGGTGGATATCGTTATTTTCTCACCTTCACGGATGATTTAAGCGAGATATGGGTATATCTACTTGATGAAACATAAATCTGAAACATTTGAAAAGTTCAAAGAATTTCAGAGTGAAGTTGAAAATCATCGTAACAAGAAAATAAAGTTTCTGATCGATCGTGGAGGAGAATATTTGAGTTCTGAGTTTGGTCTACATTTGAAGCAATGCGGAATAGTTTACTTAACTCACGCCATAGGAACACCACGAAGCGTAATGGTGTGTCGAGCGTCATGTCGTACTTTACTAGATATGGTGCGATCTATGATGTCTATTTCGATTTACGCTATCGTTTTGGGTTATGCTTTAGAGGCGGCGCATTCACGTTAAATAGGACACCGTCAAAATCCGTTGAGGCGGCGCCTTATGAACTATGGTTTAGCAAGAAACCAAAGTTATGCGTTCTGAAAGTTTGGGGTTCGCGATGCTTATGTGAAGAAACTTCAACCTGATAAGCTTGAACCCAAATCGGAAAAATGTGTCTTCATAGGATACCCAAAGGAGACAATTGGGTATACCTTCTATCACAGATCCGAAGGCAAGACATTTGTTGCTAAAATGGATCCTTTCTAGAAGGAGTTTCTCTCGAAAAGAAGTGAGTGGGAGGAAAGTGGAACTTGATGAGGTAATAGTACCAGCTCCCTTATTGGAAAGTAGTTAATCACGAGAAATCAGTTTACCCGTAACACCTACACCAGTTAGTGAGGAAGATAATGATGAAGATCATGAAACTTCAGATCAAGTTGTCCTTTGAACTCGTAGATCAACCAGAATAAAATCCGCACGGTAGTGCGGTAATCCTATTATGCGGAAGTCATGCTACTAGATCATGGTGAACCTACGAACTATGAAGAAGCGATGGTGAGCCCAGATTCCATAAAATGGCTTGAAGCCATGAAATCTGAGATGGGATCCATGTGAGAACAAAGTATGGACTTTGGTAGACTTGCCGATGATCGGCAAGCTATTGAGAATAAATGGATCTTTAAGAAGAAGAGGCGGCTGATGGTAATGTAGCTGTCTACAAAGCTCGACTTGTTGCAAAGGTTTTGACAAGTTCAAGGGGTTGACTACGATGAGACTTTCTCACCGTGGCGATGCTTAAGTCTGTCCGAATCATGTTAGCAATTGCCGCATTTATGATTATGAAATTTGGCAAATGGATGTAAAAACTGCATTCTTGAATGGATTTCTAGAAGAAGAGTTGTATATGATGCAACCAGAAGGTTTGTTGATCAAAGGGTACCTAACAAAGTGTGCAAGCTCAACGATCAATTTATAGTTTGGTGCAAGCCTCTCGGAGTTGGAATAAGCGCTTTGATAGTGTGATCAAAGCATATGGTTTTATCTGAGACTTTTGGAGAACTGTATTTACAAGAAAGTGAGTGGGAGCTCATGGCATTTCGATATTATATGTGGACGACATATTGTTGATTGGAAATGATATAGAATTTCTGGATAGCATAAAGGATACTTGAATAAAAGTTTTTCAATGAAAGACCTCGGTGAAGCTGCTTACATATTGGGCATCAAGATCTATAGAGATAGATCAGGCGCTTAATAGGACTTTCACAAAGCACATACCTTGATAAAGTTTTGAAGAAGTTCAAAATGGATCGAGGAAGAAAGGTTTTTACACTGTAGTACAAGGTGTAAGATTGAGTGAGGACTCAATGCCGACCACATGAAGAAGATAGAGAAAATGAAAAATGTTCCTATGCCAGCCTTCAGCTCTATCATGTATGCAATCTTGTGTACCAGACTGGCGTATGCTTAGCTGTAAGCTTGGCAGGAAGGTACCAAAGTAATCGAGTGGATCCTTTGGACAGCGGTCAAGAACATCTGAAATACGAAAAGGACTAAGGATATGTTTCTACGTGTATGGAGGTGACAAAGAGCTAATCGTAAATGGTTACGTCGATGCAAGCTTTGACACTGATCGGGACGATTCTAAATGCAAACGGATCGTATTTTTTAAGCGGTGGGATGTCGGTTGGTGCAGTTCTAAACAAAGCGTCGTGGCGGGATCTACATGTGAGCGGAGTACATAGCTGCTTGGAGCGCACAAATGAAGGAGTGCGGATGAAAGAGTTCATTTCCGATCTAGGTGTCATACCTAGTGCATGGGACCAATGAAGATCTTCTGTGACAATCTTTGGTGCAATTGCCTTGGCAAAGGAATCCAGATTTCACAAGAGGACCAAGCATATCAAGAGGCGCTTCAATTCCATCCGGGACCAAGTCAAGTGGGAGACATAGAGATTTGCAAAATACATACGGATCTGAATGTTGCGGACCCGTTGACTAAGCCTCTTCCACGAGCAAAACATGATCAACACCAAGACTCCATGGGTGTTAGAATCATTCTTGTGTAATCTAGATTATTGACTCTAGTGCAAGTGGGAGGCGGAAGGAAATATGCCTAGAGCAATAATTAAGTTATTATTTATTTCCTTATATCATGATAAAATGTTTATTATTCATGCTAGAATTGTATTAACGGAAACATAATACATGTGTGAATACATAGACAAGCAGATAGTCACTAGTATGCCTCTACTAGGCTAGCTCATTGATCGAAGATGGTTATGTTTCCTAACCATAGACATGTGTTGTCATTTGATTAATGGGATCACATCATTAGGAGAATGATGTGATTGACATGACCCATTTCATTAGCTTAGCACTTGATGCGTTTAGTATGTTGCTTATGCTATCTTCATGACTTATACAAAGTTCACTGAACTATGAGATTATGCAACTCCGTTTACGGAGGAACACTTTGTGTGCTACCAAACATCTAGCGTAAGCTGGGTGATTATAAAGGTACTCTACAAGTGTCTCAAAGTATATGTTGAGTTGGCATGAATCAAGATTAGGATTTGTCACTCCGATTGTCGGAGAGGTATCTATGGGCCTTCTCATTAATGCACATCACATAAGCCTTGCAAGCATTGCAACTAATGAGTTAGTTGTTAGTCGGGACCCGATCTAGGTCACACGATCTAGCATGTAACACATCATATCACTTTGACCCCTCCATACGGTATTCCAGATTATCGCCTTACCATGGCAGGACGTTCGTCTTTTGGCTCACGTATATAGATGTCCTTCGCATCCATATGAAAGAACCGGGCGACATGGCTAGTCGTGAACCAAAGGCGCTAACCTATGGGACAGGCATACATGAAACACTTGAATAGGTCATCAGCGTATGAACTTGGGCTGTAGCTTTGGGCTAACGAGGACTCCGTTATCCGGTACATGTAGCGAGCTAAGCGGGACTCAAGTATCACCGCGTGACATTTCCAGAAGGAACGGACATAAGGAGCGAAATGAATCACATGCGGCAGGTCAAGTGTCCAGCGTTAGTCTTTGGGCTAGCGAGACTCCGGTGAACAAGAATGTAGCGGACTACTATAAGCTCGGAGGCCGCGAGACTACATTTCCCCATATGAGAGGCTGCCAAGGATAAACAACTAGTTTATCGGATCCCACACATACCAAGCATTTCAAACATACACACAATATACTCAATATGTAGTATAATCTGACGTGGCATCACAACATAACTCTCGACTCAGAATATTATTCAATAGGCTAGAAGAAGCGAGATATTACAAAGCAGGGGTCTCATGACCTTTTCCGAAACATACAAGTCAAAGCACAAGCGGAAGCTAAACATATGCAGATGCAGACAACTATAAATGAAAAAGGCTGAGAAGCACGGCTATCTACCGAGATCCTGTAGGAGCACAAGATCGTAGCTGAGGTAACAAGCTAAGCGTCGAAGTCCAAAGCGGAACTACTAAGCGAGGTAGCGTCTCTCTGAAAACATAGAATAAGCAAGCGTGAGTACAATTGTACTCAGCAAGACTTCATCGAGATCTAACTACATATGCATCATTATCAAAAGGGGGTGGTGGAGTTTGTTACGAGCAAGCCAACTTTGACTCGGTGGCTATCACGAACTACATTTGCAAATAACTCTTTTGAGGTGGCGCTTTTACGTCCACATATTCACCATGGCAATACACCACTATGGATCCGCTCCCGTCTCCCTCGAGAGGCGCCATCCATAACACTCACGCTTATCTTGCGTATTTTAGAGTATCCACTTTCACTTGTCTATGAACTATATAGGCAAGGAGAAGTCCTTTTCGTGGACACGGCTATTCGAATAGATCATATTAAACCTGCGAGGGTGTACTTCTTCTGCTGCGCTCTCACCACTTACAGCGTTTACGACATGTACTGCAGCAACCTTCAGCGGAAGCCCAGCGTGGGTGTCGACCGGCCTACCTAAACACTCAAGTCCCTAGTCCGGGTTTATCGCCTATTAAGGTTCCATCCACGAAGTCAAGCCGAGAGTTTTCCCATTGCCCGAGGCGATATGTGCGGGGTTCAGAGATACCAAGCGGGCACTTTCGGTGCGCAGACCACGAGTGCCCTACCGCACAACCCACCCCTAAGGTCAGCGTTAAATACATTGACATACTACAAACACCGAAACTACTTGCAACTCCGGATGAGGGACAAGGGTGGTCAAAAGCCGAGAGGGTCCATTGGTTTGGGGCCCAATGCGTGGTAGTAGCTAGTTCATGGATCACAAACCGCGAGACTAGGTTCTGAGGGCGGCTGCAATGAGACAACCCACCATGTACTCCTACATGGCCTCTCACCGCTACCTTTACGCAAATCGTGTTTACACACTTAGCTCACACTGCGTTAGGACATGTTCACTAACAATTCCAATTCATTCCCGATGAATCAGACCCGACTCAACTCTAAGCGAGTAGCAGGCATGACAAACAAGCATAAATGAGTAGGCACAACATGGGCTCAAACAACTCCTACTCATGCTAGTGGGTTTCATCTAATTCTTGTGGAATGACGGGTCATGCAAAGGATCAAGGGTTCACTATCATGCAGCAAGTAACAGTTGAATCGTTGTTGTCCTAATGCAATAAAATAGAGCGAGGGCGAGAGAGTGGGATTATGTCGGAATGAACAAGGGGTTTTGCTTGGCAGCACCGAAGATAATAGTTCTTCATCGGTGTCATCGAACAATCATCGTCGGTACATAAATCTCTGGGAGGGAAGATTACCGGCAAACAAGAGAAAACACAATCAATGCAATGCACATATATGATGCATGATCAGGTTAAAGTACTGAATTTACCTAATGCAATAGTAATCCAAGTTAGTTGGAGTGGAATTCAAACAAGGTTGAATTCAACTCAAATACTATTCCTAAGTTACCTAATCATGATTCATCCTAATCAGTGATATTAACTTGTTTAAACAGCCATGATCATGGCATAAACAGATTCTTCATATTTTTAAGTCATTTTTCATATATAAATTATTTCCATCCAGATTCACGGTTGAATTTATATGATTTTTAGAAGTTTAGGACATTTTAAATTTACTGAATTAAATTAAATCTAGAAA
>JAHIAM010008633.1:0-13726 GCA_021605205.1 Aegilops longissima
GACAAGATCATCAAGTTTTGCAAGGTCTTTGTGGAGTCATCCTCAGAAGGAAGCCACACAGGGCGAAAGAAGACCTTCTTGAGATCACCCACCTATTGCTAATAACCCGAATCTCGAGCGAGATTCATCTTAAAATGGTAGAGTTTGTAACATCCCAAATTTCCTATTTGGAATATTTTACAATTATAGCTAAACATCTATGCATGTTGTTTGAATTTGAGTGGCATTTGAAGTTTTAGAAGTTTTGGAATTTGAATTCAAATTTTGAAAGTGGAAATCACTTCAAAACTATGCACGATAAATACTTGAGAAAAAGTATGAGAGGAGTAAACATGACACTCCAAAAATATCGAGAGAAAAACATTGCCAAAAGTTTTGAATTCAAATTTGAGTTTTATTTGAATTTTGAAAAAAATGAATTTTTCTAAAGTTTGGATTTTGCCCCTGGAAAAATGTTCAAATGATAGGGAATATTCCCCTGATCATTTTGATATATATATATCTTATATAAATATTTATATTTCTCTCTGTTTTATTTTTTTTAAAAATGGAAAAAAACCCTAAGTAGCGGGCCAGACCAGCAAGCCCGCCAACACCAGTGTGACCCAGCCAGTGCCATGCCCGGCCAGGCCGCGGCCATTTCTCCTCGCCGAATCGGTTTCGGACCAGCCAACCAAGCCGCCGCACCTCCCCTCTCTACGGCAGTGAGGCCCCACCTCCCTCTTCCCCTCGTCCAAGCCGTGCCCCCCTATAAATACCCTCCCCTCACCCCATTCCCCCTCGCCCCCCTCATTTTGGACCTCTCTCTCCCCTCCTTGCGCCCTCTGGGAATGGCCGAAAACATACGCCCGCCGCCATTTGCCCCGAGCTGCCCGGTCACCCAGAGCCCGTTGACTCCTGCCGGGACCCCTCGTCGCGCCCGCACCAGCGGAGCTCCCCTTGACGCCCCGACCACCCGGAGATGCGGAGAACACTATGCCTTGAAACATGGAATGCCGTCGCCGACCAGTAAACCACGGAGTTCCCCTCGCCCGTCCGTCCGTTTCTGCGGTCTAGATTAGATCCCCTCGAAGAAGGTATGTATAAAATAGACCGGTTTTATCCGGTTAAGTTCGGTTTAGTTTAGTTAGGTTTTTTAGTTGAACGGTTGATTCAGTTTAAACCCTAGGGCGTGGTTTAGTTATTTAACGCTTGAAGGCGTTAGTTAGGCCCATAGGCCATTTTCTTTATTTTTAGTTTTACTTTTTTAGCAGAATAGTTTCGAATTGAAAAATTCATATCTTTTAATCTAATTAATATTTTAAGTGATTCTTTTTTGTTGGTTTGCAAATTTCCTATAGTTTCTGTAGAAAATATAATTAGCTATTTTAAAATTATTTATAATTGCTTTATTTTAGATTTAGTAAGAATAGTAAATCTGCTATAAAATGAGCTAGGAAAATTATTTTTAATGATTCTTTTTGCTAACTTTGTTTGACATAGCCTAACTTGGTAGGAATTAATTGGGCATTTTAGGATTAATAAAAAATAGTTTTAATC
The DNA here is from genome assembly GCA_021605205.1 of Aegilops longissima. Lineage (NCBI taxonomy): Eukaryota > Viridiplantae > Streptophyta > Magnoliopsida > Poales > Poaceae > Aegilops > Aegilops longissima. The sequence goes on from JAHIAM010008633.1 coordinate 1,540, forward strand.
AGGATCATGTTTGTAACATCCCAAATTTTCAATTTGGAATGTTATACATTAAGTCATCATGCATATCATATTTTCTGCATTTTTCCGATCCTAGAAAATTTCACGCAACTCAAGGACCCTCGGAGAAGTTGGAGATTTTATTATTTTCATATTTGGGTTTTCCCAAATTTTGAAAATAGGATCATTGGATTTATTTAATTATCTTCATCTTTTTTCCTATAAAAAAATAAGAGAGGAATAATATGACTTTCCCAACATTTAGGAAAATGAAGATTTAATAAATAAATCAATTTTGGCTTTTGAAAGTTTATTTGCTTTAGGGAAAAAAAATGAGTATTTTAAAAATATGCATTTTGCCCGTTTTAAAGTTCATTTGTTAGACTCCTTTTTAAAGTGGGAAAATTAATTTTATTTAATTTGGAGTTTGTTTGGTTTTATTTTTAAATCGTTTCGTTTTATTTAAAAAAACACTTGGCGCCCCCTTTGGGCCAAGGCCCAGCTTGAAACCCATGGCCTGACCAGCCCTCCTCCCGCATGCTCCCGCTGGGAGGTCCCTGCGCGCTTGCCCGCTGAGTCCGCTCATGCACGCCATGCCGCCGTGCCCCCCTCCCCAAGGCACCACCCCCTCCTCCTATTTATCGGAGCCCCCCTCTCTCTCCTCACCCACCACACCGCCTAACCCGAGCCGCCTTGAAGGTCAGCCATGTCGCCCTTTCTTGCCGCCTTGCCGCCATGTCATCGCCGCCCGCCACCCGCCGCCGCCATGAAGCCGCCCGCCGCCCGGAGCAGAGCCCCCAGCGACAGCAGCGGAGGTAGCCACCTCGCCCGCGCCACCCGGTCGGTTTTGTTTCAAAAACCGTTCGGTTTTCTTCGTTATTCGGTTTTTTTAAAAAACCTAGATTAGTTTATTTTTTTGGTTTTATTAACTAGTGAGCGTTCACCGACCGTTCGTTTTAATGAAACGTGTTCACGGTTAGTTTACATTAACGAGCGTCCGTTCGGTTAACCATTCGTCGTTTTTCTTTTAATCGGTTTAATCCGTTATTTTCCGAATTCAATTTCGATCCAATCTTCAAATCAGTTTATTTTCTCGCTCGTTTATCGGAATCGGGTGATTCAAGCGCTGGAGTTTCGTTTGAAACCGCCGTTCCGACTAACCTACTTAAACAAAGTTTTGCTACTGTAAATTTTGACCTAGTTTCAAATTGCTAAAACGAGTTGTTTTCTCTCGACTTTCGACTTTCGATGCTTTATTTGATTGATTCTTTTGCAACCAGGGTTCTTAAGTTGAACTCTCTGGTTAGATCTTTTATTCGAGATTTCCTGTGCATTAGATGAGTACTTATTGTATGCTTGTTGTTTGTCTGCGTTAGATCACGGAGTCGCCGCTTTTTACTTTGAATCTCTAGGTCTCGCGGATCATCGGCAAGGCAAGTAACACTTGATCATATTTTTTCTACTACCCAGTTTTATGCATTAGATCAATCCTCAAACACTTGCATGTTTAGGATCAACTGAAATTGTGGGATGGGAAGTAGATTGAGGTAGTACCTATTACTGTTTTACTTATGAAACCTTGGGAGTTACTTCTCGTTTGCTTATTATGCCATGCTATGCTAGTAGATGTGGATTGGGTGAGTGAATATCCATGACGGATGTGAGATTGTTAATTAATGGTTTATCTAAGGTGGCAACCTAAACACACATCTGGGTGGATTGAGGCACTGGTTTCTATCGAGACTTGCTGTATTTCTTGGACCGCCACCAGGCTCTAAGGGATCATGAGATTATTTAAACTAGAAACTTCCGTGTGCAGCCACAAGCCAATATGGGCTCTGGCATAGTTGAGTAAGTTGTGCGAACTCTTACGGGTAGGCTAGCTGATGTAGGGGATGTAGGTTAGTACGGTCTACCCACATGTAAGGTGCTAGTGCTTACGAAAGACGTGTCTCGGTCATCCGTTTCTCAAACACCATGTAGTCACGAGAACCAAGCGGAGGCGATCGAGTCTTGTGGGGAAAAGTCATAAACCTCTGCGAGTGTATAAACTAATCATGATTAGCCGTGTCCCGGTTATGGGCGTCTTGAGTATCTAGTATTTGAATATCATGTGAATCTCAACATGTTACTCTAAATAATGTTAATGGGTTTTGATAAGTACTTTTTAATTGGGATTGAGGATCTGTCAACCATTCTCAATGTTTAACAACCACCATGATAGTTAAATAAAATTATTCCTTTGTTGTAGGAAAAATTAGCTTTATGCAAAATGTAACCGTAGAGCTTTACCACCAGCCATATATGCATGTAGTATAGGCTTATTCCTTCATTATTCTCTATGTGTTACATTGCGGCATATTCCATGTCTTGACCCGTTTTGGGCTGCAACTTTCATGTTGAGACTTTTGAACTGACAGTAAGGTGTTAGGTCGTGGTTCTATACTCGATGATGCATTTGGAGTTGATGGACTCACTTATCTTCTAAGCCTTCGCTGTTATCGTTATTAGATGGCCTTAAGCCATATTATTGTAATAAGTTCCCTTGTGGACAACGTTGTAATAAGTGTTGATTGCTACTCTGCTATAAATCCTTGAAATCTTGTGTGGTGTCATCATTCTGATCGAGGGATCTGACACCGAGCACGAGACTTGATCCATTCAGATCTGGTCGCTCTGAGAGATGGTATCGAGCACCTGTTGTTGTAGGACCGACCACTAAGCTAAAGCCATAGATCACTACTCTCTTCCCATTTCTAACTCCTCATCTTTTCTACTCTTTAGGATGAGAGCGCGAAGATCAAATCGCCCAACAGATGAAGGCACACCTTTTGGATTTCACTTGAAGGAAGTCACCAAGTACACGAACATTGGACTACCAAGTTTCACGGGACTTTCAACGCCACTCTGCTGAAGAGGGCTTTGGAAGATTCAAGCTCATGTTCGGGAAGGACATTACCCCAATCACCAAGCCTATAGATAGTGTTTTCGATTGCACCAACTTGGAGTGCAGGAAAGAGCATGGCAGCCCATATCACCATGGGGACGCATTGGAGAAGTTTATCAAGAAGACCTCAAGGACACTATCTACCAGATTTGCGGACGCCGAGATGAACAATGGGACATAGTCAGCACCAAGAAGGATAGATCCATTGCAGCTTTCATCCAGGAGTTAAACCAGCACATTCGGCGCGGGAGAACGGATGTGCAATGATATGTTGGAGTTGCGCGAATGCAAAGGAAGGATCATCGAACTTGAAGAGGAATTAAAGACTACGCAAGGACTACATGGGCGAGATCGTAGCTCTAACAAGACACAATAACGATCTTAAATGCGAGATCGAAGAACTCAAGAAGAAATTGGCGCTCAAGAATGAAGACAAATGCGTCGGCTGTCAAGCAACTACATCATCATCGGCGACACGATTCGGATCCAAGTGAACCCGACTTTGAAGGCGAAGTGGAAGCGGACATCATGGAGTCTTCCACGGTTCAAATTAGTAGAAGTCCCCACATATTAGTAGTATTACCTCCATGTAAACATTATAGTACCGCACTTTTGCGATAGTTAGATCGTTGTAAGCTTTTGTTTGATTGAATGAAGTGATTTTGTGTGCATTTGCTCATGTGCATTTGGGTAGTGATTCTCTTTAGACCTCATTTCTATTCTTAAATTCTCGTCTTTTCTAAACCATCAGATGCCTCCGAGGCGCGACCCGGGTTTGTTTTCCGCGAGAGATCACCCAATTGATTCAGCGAGAACACCTTGATTCAAACATTGAGTGCGAGAACGGGCAACAACAACAACAACAACCCACCACCACCACCACCGCGGATCACTTGACTCGTTTCCTTAGGTGAATCCGCGGTGTATTCGATAACACCGAGCGATTGTGGCGGATGATTGGCTCCGCAAGATAGGAAGGAGTTGACCACTTTAGGATGCAGAGATGGAGAAAGAGTGAAGTTTGCGCACACACCGCTTGAAGGACCCGCGGCTGCATGGTGGGAAAATTTTCTGACCACTTACCTTGTGAACCTTTGTCACATGGGATCGATTTGACAAGCTTTCCGCCTTGCCCATGTTTCAGCAGGAGCTATGGCCATGAAGAAGCGTGAGTTTCGCAACTTCGCCAGGAGGAAGGGCTGTTGGCGATATGTGGATGATTTTAGTAAGTTAGCACGTTATGCCCCGGATAGCGTTGCTACTGAGATCGACTAAGCGGAGAAGTTTCTAGAAGGACTGAATGATGAGTTGACATGCCGTTGATGGTAGCAAGTTTCAATAACTACCGGAGTTGGTGAGCCGAGCCCTCATGATTGAAGGAAAGCGTGACAAATTGAGAACCGCAAGAGGAAGTATGGACGGGGAAAGTATAACTCGGAGCCAATGAAGCCTCGTTATACCCTAAATCAGGAATTCAGTTTCAGCATACCCATGGAGGTAATTCGCACAACCATAATGGCACCAAGAATGGGAGCAGGGAATGGAGGAAGCAATGGACAGAATCGCACCAACCCGTCAACACCATCCAAGGTAGAACTGAGTCACATTACTTGCTTTAAGTGCATAAGTGGGCATTATGCAAATGGTATCGAGAAGGCGAAGCGGAAATGGCAATGGAAGCTCGGAAAGAAGCCCAACCCTTTCAACAGGGGCGGTGAACCACATTGATGTGGAGGAGGTTGAAGATCAGCCCGATCACGATGTCGGTAAGTTTTTGGTTAAGTCATTTCTGCAGTTGTTCTTTTTCGATCTTTGGTGCATCGCATTCATACATATCAAGGGATTTGTGAATAAGTACAAATTACCAACCCAAGCCCTTAGGTCACCCATGCTAGTAACCTCTTGGGAGCAGAATACATGGCTAGTAAATGGTGTGATCGATTGCCATTGAGGATTGGACACTATGTTTTCCCCTCGGACCTAATAGTTACGGAATCCCAAGATTGGATGTGATATTAGGTATGGATTGGTTATCAAAGTATGGAGGAACATTGATTGCTCCACTAGGTCAATTTTGCTCACCACACGGAAGGAAGAAGGATCAAGTATGTATCACGGCGCGGCGAGGAGGAGCGTAAATAAATTGCTTATCGGGGTGGTGCGGGAAGAAGTACCGATGGTGAAGGATTTTCTGATGTATTTCGGAAGAATTGCCGGGAATGCCACGGATAGAGACATTGAGTTTTGATTGAGCTGTTGCGAGGAACAGGCCCGATATTGAAGCGACCATACGGGATGCTGCGCAGGAGTTTGGCGGAAATCAAAGAAGCAGATTAAGGAACTATTGGATAAAGGTTTTATCGCCCAAGTTCTTCACCTTGGGGTCACCCGTCTTGTTAGTGGAGAAGAAAGATGGATCATTAAGGATGGTTGTTGATTATCGTGGATTGAATGAAGTAACAATCAAGAACAAGTACCCACTACCAAAGATAAATGATCTGTTTGATCGTTTGCAAGGAGCTAAAGTGTTTTCCAAGATCGATTTACAATCGGTACCATCGAGTTGAAGATTGGGGGCAGGACATACCTAAGACAGCATTTACCACGAGATATGGATTTGTATGAGTATACCATTATGTCATTTGGATGACTAACGCACCAGCCTATTTCATGAACACGATGAACAAAGTGTTTATGGAGTTTTTGGATAAGTTAAATCGTGGTGTTCATTGATGATATTTTGATTTTCTCGAAGAATGAAGAGGAACACAAGGAACATTCTGGATTGGTTTTGGGGCGGGAACACCAGTTATATGCCAAGTTGAGCAAATGTGAGTATTGGCTAAAGGAAGTTGGATTTCTTGGACATGTTATATCAGGAGAAGGAATAGCAGTTGACCCACAAAGGTTGAGACCGTAACCAAATGGGAAGCACCAACGACAGTTGGAGAGATTCGGAGTTTCCTTGGACTTGCGAGGATACTACGAAGATTCATTGAAATTTCTCAAGGATTGCAAAGCCTATGACAGAATTGTTGAAGAAGGATAACAAATTCATATGGGTGAGGACTGCGAGGCAAGTTTTCGGGAGTTGAAGAAAAGATTGGTTACCTCACGGTTTTAATCTTGCGGATCGGACCAAGGATTATGAGGTGTATTGCGGCGCTTCACGTCGAGGACTTGGGCGGTGCTTATGCAGGAAGGAAGAGTTGTTTACGTATGCTTCCGACAACTTAAGCCTCACGAGTTAAATTATGCCACACATGATTTGGAGTTAGCAGCCTTTGTGCATGCCTTAAAGACATGGAGACATTTTCTCATTGGAAATCATTGTGAAGTATACGGATCACAAGAGTTTGAAGTACATCTTCACCGGAAGAATTAAATCTCGGACGAGAGGAGATGGTTAGAGCTTATCAAGGATTATGATATGAGATTGCATTATCACCCGGAAGGCTAACGTTGTAGCAGGCGCATTGAGCCGTGAGAGCCCGTCAATACCCTAATGATGGGAGGAATACCCAATGAGTTAGCGAGAACCTTGAGAGTTATGGTTGGAAATAGTTCGAGAGGCTATGTAGCAGCATTGGAGATTCAGTCTACAGCGATGGACAAAATCGAGAAGCCCAAAAGGCGAGATAAGGAAGTTGCCTCTATAAAGGAGAAAATGAGCAAAGGAAAAGCTAAAGGATTTCGTGAGGATGAGCACGATACCCTATGGTTTGAGGACCGTGTTTATGTGCCAAATAACCGGAGATCGGGAAGTTGATTTTGCAAAGAAGCCCATGATTCACCTATTCGATTCACCGAAATACCAAGATGTATTTGGATTTGAAGAATACTTTCGGTGGACGGAATGAAGAAGGATATTGCGGAGTATGTAGCAGTTTGCGATGTATGTCGGAGAGTAAAGCGAACATCGAAGCCATGAGATTATTACAACCATTGCCGATACCGAATGGAAGTGGGATAAATTAGGCATGGATTTCATCACAGGTTTGCCAAAGACTTCGTTCAGGCTATGACTCGATTTGGGTTATAGTCGACCGCTTGACGAAGGTAGCTCATTTCATTCGGTCAAGACTACCTATAGCAGTGCTAAGTTGGCAAAGATATACATGACCAGAATTGTGTGTTTACGGAGTTCGAGGAGTATCGTATCGGATAGAGAACCCAATTTACCTCAAAGTTTTGGAACCGGTTACGCGAAACATTGGGAACCAGGCTGGAATTGATGCAGCTTTCCACCTGAGACCGATGGACAGGTGAGAGAGTCAATCAGATTTTGGAGGATATCTTTGAGAGCATGTGCACTAGATTATGGATCTAGTTGGGATGATAATTTGCCGTATGCAGAATTTTCTTATAACAACAGATTACCAAACCAACTTGAAGATGGCACCTTCGAGGCTCTGTATGGAAGGAGATGCAGGGACACCGTTGTCATGGGGAGATGGCGGAGATCGTCAATTGTTTGGACCAGATTTGATTAAAGTGCGGCGAAGGTTAAATTGATTGAGATAGGCTCAAGGTAGCCCATCCGAGACGAGAAGAGCTACAGCGGATTCAAAGCGCCAAGCGATTGAATATGAAGTTGGACACAGTATATCTTAGAGTATCCCGCTTGAGGAGTTAAGTGTTTTGGAGTTAAGGAAAATTAGCACCACGTTTAGTTGGACCGTATAAGATTTTGCAAGCATGGGAGAAGTTGCTTATAAGCTGGAATTACGGAGGGACTGTCAGGAGTTCATGATGTATTCCATGTTTCTCATTGAAGAAATGTCATTCGAGATAGCGGAGATACCGTTAAGAACCACGGTGCCCTGGAAGAAATTCAGTTGAAGGATGATTTAACATATGAGGAAAAACCAGCCAAGATTCTCGATTATGCCAGCGGAGTTACTCATGACAAGGTTATCAAGTTTTGCAAGGTTCAATGGAGCCACCACCTGAAGATGAAGCCACAGGAAAGAGGAAGATTTGCTCAAGGACCACCTCACCTATTTTCTAGCCAACCCGAATCTCGAGGTGAGATTCATCTTAAGGGTAGGTTTGTAACATCCCAAATTTTCAATTTGGAATGTTATACATTAAGTCATCATGCATATCATATCTTCTGCATTTTCCGATCCTAGAAAATTTCACACAACTCAAGGACCCTCGGAGAGAAGTTGGAGATTTTATTATTTTCATATTTGGGTTTTCCCAAATTTTGAAAATAGGATCATTTAGTTTATTTAATTATCTTCATTTTTTTCCTATAAAAAAATAAGAGAGGAATAATATGACTTTCCCAACATTTAGGAAAATGAAGATTTAATAAATAAATCAATTTTGGCTTTTGAAAGTTTATTTGCTTTAGGGAAAAAATGAGTATTTTAAAATATGCATTTTGCCCGTTTCAAAGTTCATTTTGTTAGACTCATTTTTTAGAGTCGGGAAAATTAATTTTATTTAATTTGGAGTTTGTTTGGTTTTATTTTTAAATCGTTTGTTTTATTTTAAAAAAACGCGCCTTTTGGCCAAGGCCAGAAAACCCTTGCCGCCAGCCCCCCACCCCTCCCCTCGCGCGCTCCCGCTGGGAGGAGTCCGCGCCCGCCGCCGCCTTGGTCCGGCTCGGCCACGCCCGCCCGTGCCCCCCCCCCCCCAGGCACCCCCCCTCCTCCTATTTATCTGAGCCCCCCTCTCTCCTCCACACAGCCCTTGCCGCCCAACCCGAACCGCCCTTGCTTGCCCTGCCCGCCGCCGCCCTCGCCGTCGCCGCGCCTTCGCCCGTCGCCCGCCACCCGCCGCCACCCCCGAAGCCCGCCGCCGCCCGCCGAGCCGGAGCCCGCCCGGCGACCCGCGCCGGTAGCCACCTCGCCGCGCCACCCGGTCGGTTTTGTTTCCAAAAACCGTTCGGTTTTCTTCGTTATTCGGTTTTTAAAAAACCCTAGATTGGTTTATTTTTTGGTTTTATTAACTAGTGAAATGTTCACCGACCGTTCGTTTTAATGAGCGTGTTAGCGATTAGTTTCTGATAGCGAGCGTCCGTTCGGTTAACCGTTCGTCGTTTTCTTTTAATCGGATTTAATCCGTTATTTTCCGAATTCGATCAATCTTCAAATCAGTTTATTTTCTCGCTTCGTTTATCGAATCAGGTGATTCAAGCGCTGGAGTTTCGTTTGAAACCGCCGTTCCGACTAACCTACTTAAACAAAGTTTTGCTACTGTAATTTTGACCTAGTTTCAAATTGCTAAAACCGTGTTGTTTTCTCTCGACTTTCGACTTTCGATGCTTTATTTGATTCGATTCTTTTGCAACCAGGGTTCTTAAGTTGAACTCTCCGGTTAGATCTTTTATTGAGATTTCCTGTGCATTAGATGAGTACTTATTGTATGCTTGTTGTTTTTCTGCGTTAGATCACCCGGTCGCCGCTTGTTACTTGAATCTCTAGGTCTCGCGGATCATCGGCAAGGCAAGTAACACTTGATCATATTTTTCTACTACCCAGTTTATGCATTAGATCAATCCTCAAACACTTGCATGTTTAGGATCAACTAAAATTGTGGGATGGGAAGTAGATTGAGGTAGTACCTATTACTGTTTTACTTATGAAACCTTGGGAGTTACTTCTATGTTTGCTTATTATGCCATGCTATGCTAGTAGGCGTGGATTGGGTGAGTGAATATCCATGACAGATGTGAGATTGTTAATTAATGGTTTATCTAAGGTGGCAACCTAAACACACATCTGGGTGGATTGAGGCACTGGTTTCTATCGAGGACTTACTGTATTTCTTGGACCGCCACCCAGGCTCTAAGGGATCATGAGATTATTTAAACTAGAAACTTCCGTGTGCAGCCACAAGCCAATATGGGCTCTGGCATAGTTGAGTAAGTTGTGCGAACTCTTACGGGTAGGCTAGCTGATGTAGGGGATGTAGGTTGGTATGGTCTACCCACATGTAAGGTGCTAGTGCTTCTGAAAGACTGTGTCTCGGTCATCCGTTTCTCAAACACCATGTAGTGCGAGAACCAAGCGGAGGCGATCGAGTCTTGTGGGGAAAAGTCATAAACCTCTGCGAGTGTATAAACTAATCATGATTAGCCGTGTCCCGGTTATGGGCGTCTTGAGTATCTAGTATTTGAATATCATGTGAATCTCAACATGTTACTCTAAATAATGTTATTGGGTTTTGATAAGTACTTTTTAATTGGGATTGAGGATGCTGTCAACCATTCTCAATGTTTAACAACCACCATGATAGTTAAATAAAATTATTCCTTTGTTGTAGGGAAAAATTAGCTTTATGCAAAAATGTAACCGTAGAGCTTTACCACCAGCCATATATGCATGTAGTATAGGCTTATTCCTTCATTATTCTCTATGTGTTACATTGCGGCATATTCCATGTCTTGACCCGTTTTGGCTGCAACTTTCATGTTGAGACTTTTAGAACTGACAGTAAGGTGTTAGGTCGTGGTTCTATACTCGATGATGCATTGGAGTTGATGGACTCACTTATCGTCTAAGCCTTCATTATTATCGTTATTAGATGGCCTTAAGCCATATTATTGTAATAAGTTCCTTGTGGACAATGTTGTAATAAGTGTGTGATTGCTACTCTGCTATAAATCCTTGAAATCTTGTGTGGTGTCGACATTCTTGATCGAGGATGATGACCTTGAGCACGAGAGACTTGATCCATTAGATGCAGTGGCTATAATGTTATTCTTAATTAATTAACTAGCTCTTGTTTTCCTATTATTTTAATTAGCAAATAAATTTATTTTTCACATGTGATAGATTATTCTAGGTTAGTTTACTGTCACTTTAGAGCATGAACTTTTATTTATAATAAATAAAACTTTTATTTTATTTTTCTTACTAAAATTTGCTTTAGGCCTAATAGGAGTTTTATAATAGCTTTTAAATTGATTCTTTTTGCTCCTAGTTGCATAATGCATTCTTTTCTGTTAAGTTAACATAAAGCCATGCTCAGGTTATGTTGAGAAAAATTTTGCTATATAAAAACTATTTTTAGTTGTTGTTTGAAGTAGGAAAACTTTGAGTTGGATTTCTTCGAGTTTTCCTTTGGGTTTTGATTCGTTTGTTTTGGTGTGTTATGTTACTATGATGTTATGTTAAGTGATCATATGCTATGTGCTTATTATGGTTATTGTTTGCCTCGGTAGAATTTCCGGAGTGCGAAGCTTGCTACCACGAGTCCCTAGCTTACGAAGATCGTCAGCAAGGCAAGTCATTGATCATGTTTTCTTTACAATACCCATGTTGTTGTTGCATTAGAATTATACCTCCCCACCATGCATGCAGTAGGTGAAATTTTGAAGTTATTGTTCTTGAGTAGTATCATGTGGTAGGATGAACCAATTCCCCTTGTTACCATGACCCGGGACGAAGTAGTTTACTTTTGCTATGCTCGTAGACGGGGTTGGTTGAGTGAATTCATAAGAAAGATGTGAGAGTCAAGATGATGACAACCCCATGAACTTCAAGCTCAAGATGGACTTGAATTCACTCTGGGTGGAGGGGCGGTTGGCGGGCACCTGGAGAACCCGGTGGTTGGCGGGATGCATGGAGAAGTGCCATGACATCTTGCGAAAGCTTCACCCAGCCACGAAGAGAGCGGATGGATGCCCCATTGACCCGGAAGCTTACTGTGCAGCCGCAAGCCATTATGGGATCTGGCTTGGTCAACCCTAGTTGTGGCGCTGGCGGACGGTACTACGAGATGTAGAAGAAGCGGTAGGATTGGATGGGTACGGCGGTGGCGAAGAACTCTTGAAGACCTGTTTTCGTTCGTCCGTCTTCAAACACCATGAAGTGCGAAGACTTAAAAGGAGGAATGATTCTTGCGGGTAAAGTCGCCAAACCTCTGCAGAGTTAAAGATCTAATCGATTAGCCGTGTCCCGATTACGGACAATTTGAGCCTCTGGAACTTGGAAGTATTCGGAAATCTCAACATTGTAACTAATAAATTAATTAAGGGGGTTATGACTTAATAATTTGGGAATGAGACATTGGTTGGCGGAACCATCTCAATAACTACCAACAATTTTGTAGTATTTGCAAGCAAGTCCACTGTAGTAGGAAAAAATTGGCTTTTCGCAAAATTATGAAACTTAGAGCCCCACGACCAAAATGCATATAGTGTTAGTAATTTTATTATTGTTATTCTCTCTTCATGACTTGCCGGCATATTCAAAATGCTGACCTACTACGGCTGCAACGTCTTAT
>JAHIAM010008635.1:0-18819 GCA_021605205.1 Aegilops longissima
TGCCTACACAGTGAGGAACATGATAGCCCCGAGGAATTTGATATTCAAATTTCCGATCGCCATGTGTCAGGCATGCGCCACCTGTCCCAAAATATCTTATCCACCTAACGGTCATATCATTGAAGGGCATTTATGTCTTATCATGTCGGGCTGCTCCCGAGGCTATAAATAGCCGCCTCACAACCACTCAGCTGGTTGGCTGCTCCGAGAGAACTTGACACTTGTCATTTGAGAGCAACCCATCCTCCGAGGAATTTGAGCGAAAATCATCAAGTGAGGAAAACCCAAAACCAAACCCCAACAAACCCAAAGTGATTGAGCATCATCAAGAAATTGATCTCATGCGGATCCGACGCTTTTACCTTTGAAGACTGTGCTTTTCCAGATTTGTTAGCGCCAAGGTCTAGAGCATCCAAGAGGAATTGTGGATCGCCGAAAGTGACCAAGTATGTGAAGGTTTGGAAGTCGCTCAAGACTTACCACGAGTGATTGGACGAGGTCTGTGACCTTAGTTCAAGGAGAATACGGTGAGGATTTGGTGTCCGAGCTGCGTGCTCAAGGATCGGGTGTCCGGATCGTGTGTCCTCGAGTTTAAATACTCACCGCTTCCAACCGACGCATAACCGAGACAGCAGTTGGAACTGGTCTACCAAATCATTGTCTTCACCAACCTAATCTGGTTCTATTTCTCAACCCTTTCATTTCCTCATTACTGTTTGAGTGTTTGTTCATATCTGTGTTTGAAGACTTTGATCAAGACTTTCAATTTCCTCGCTCAATTTCTTCATTGCTTATCTTCATCTTGTGTTATCCTCGTGATTACGCTTTCAGATTCGTGATTGTCTTCATTTCATCATGATGACAATGCTTGTAATCTGTTATGCTTACTTCGAGTACTTATTCCGCAGTAAGTATTTCTTCGCTAAGGAATTTCTCACCGCAAATTCCTCGCTGAAGAATTCATAAAATCGCCTATTCACCCCTCTAGTTGATATAACGACTTTCAATTGGTATCGAGCAAGGTACCCCTTGTTCGTGTGATTTTGGTTTAACCACCGAGTTTTAGTTATGTCGACCGCAGTATGATCAAGGTCTCAGCAGGTGTCCTACCTTCGATGGGACGGACTACCCCCATCGAAGAACAAAATGCTAATGCATCTTGAAGCAATTGACAACGATCTCTGTATGTTGTGACAAAAGGTGTTTCCTCACCACACCTTCTTTGAATGATGCTGATGTGAAGAGATTCAAGCAACTCGATTCTCAAGCAAAGAATATCATATGTGGCCATCTCGAGCAAAGGTCAATATGGAAGAGTGAGTGCTTTGGAATCTACCAAACTCATCTAGGACAGCTGTCCAAAGTAATGAAGGTGTTTCAACTCAGCGTGACTCTCGAGTTGATGTTCTTCGAATCTCTTCAACCGCTTCAAAAGACTCGACAACTAAAATGTTCAACAAACCTTCGATCGCTTCATCGACATCTCAAATGAGCTACAAGCACTGGTGCGATCGACATCACCGACCATGAGGTGGTGAAGAAATTGCTAAGATCGCTTGATTCCTCATTTGATACTCGCACCGATGATACAAGAACGAGCTGACTACAAGTCTCTTGATCCCGCCGATATCCTCGAAAGGCTAACACTCACGAAGTTCCAGCTTTGTCAAAAGAGAGATCTCTATGGTTCTCGCTATGGAAAACACGTGCCTCAAGGCCAAGGCAGGTCCGAATCGAGAGTGAAGACTCGTAGTAGCCTAGGAGATCTCAAGAATTTGGCCAGAGCTAGCATCGCCGTGAAGAAATTCCAGAAATTCTCAAGACGTGGTCGCTGGAAAATCCTCAAGAAGCAAAGTGATTCCTCATCTAGTGACTATAAGAGAAGAATTTGTCACAAATGCAAGAAACCTGGTCACTATATCCAAGATTGTCCTCTGGGAAAAGCAATTGAAGAAGAAGAAACACAAGGATTACAGCTCGATGATGCGAAGAAAAGAAGAAATCATCAAAATCTTCATCATCAAAATCCTCAAACCCTCTTCTCACAAGAGGAGCAGCTCCAAAAAGGCTCTGCATTCATTGGCAAGGAAATGGACTCAAGCTGAATCTGAGGAAAATGAGGAAGAGGAGGAATCAAGAATCAACTGTGTGGCTAGTCCGCTCTTGCTATCGCTTATGTTAGCAAGTCCATCTTCAACATCAAGAAACTGACTCACCGACAAGCCCGATGAGGAAAATGATGACTACGCCCCACCTATTGCTTCATGGCAAAAGGTGCCAAGGTACTCAATTTCACCTCCTCCTAATCTAGTGAAAATGAATCGATGAGGATCTCAAGCCCAGCTACTCTAAACTTGCTAAGATTGCTATAAACAACAAAGGGCTTTTGAAAAGGTTCAAAACATGCTAGATAAGAGTGATGATATGTTAGGTGAAGAATGGATCGCACTCAAGCCCCGATCGAAAATCTTCGAGACTTCGCCTAGGCTTGACAACCTTCAAGGTCATCATAACACTCTCCTAATCGATCATGAGAAACTTTCTTATGAATTTCTTCAAAGAAAGCAAGATCTTGAGAAGCTAAGAGCGAAGTTATGAAGATCTTCGTATGAGCACGATTCATTACTTGCTCAACAAATCAGCGCTTCTCAAGAAGAATTTGTTCCTCCATGCTTAAAGTGCATTGAACGTGAATCGCTTAATTCTTCACCGAATGTTCAAATGCTTCAACTGTTATAAATTCTTCACCTGCCTCGCTATCACTAATTCCTCACCGAGGACATTGCTAGTATCACCGATTTATGCAGATCGAAGGAATTGTACATGACAGCATGTACAAAAGCCTCAAAGGGCATCGACTTTGTGATGTACTTAAAAGCAGATCCTCAACAGAACCCTAGGAATGAGGGTATTGCCTTTGAGAGGAAACTCAATGTCGATGGAACGCATCGAAGCCCGAGCAAGATCCCAAAACCTCATGGGTTGTCGCAAAGGGACCTCCAGCTGATCCATCTACCTTATCTGGTTTTACATGTGAATTTCCTCATTCTGTTGATGAGTCATTTGACTCAAACTATAAACTGTTCAAAAATCAGAATGGTGAAGTATTTGCTAGATATGTTGGCACTAACTGCAGGAACGGTTCCCCTATGAAGAAAATCTGGGTTCCCAAGAAGTGCCTTGAAAGTCTTCAGGTGAATGTCCTCATGACACCACCTGTGAAGAATAGGAACCCCAGATCAAATTCTTCATATGGACCAAACTCTTCATATGGATCCAAGTCCTCATGCGGACCAAATTCTCACGTGGATCAAATTCTCAAAAGGATCAAAGTCCTCATATGATCATCATCGTATAACAACTCGGTTTCGCAGGTAGAGCTAAGGGCTATGAATATGTGCATTATTCTTCAAACCAATATGTTCATAAGTCCTCAAGAATTTCTCTGCTTATTCATATGCTTACCCTAACCCCTCTTATGTGAAACGAAATGGTTTGGCCTCTATGCCACCATTCTCATATGGTGCTCGCAGAATGATGAACTCTTTGCCACCCCTTCAGATGTGGGTGGTGAAGAAAAAGAACTAATCTCTTCTGCAGGGTCAGGTCTCCAGACGTGCCTTAACGTCTGAAGAATTTGTCGGGGCCCGACAATTTTCCCGAAGGACGCAGTTAATCATGATGAAATGAACTTTCATTTCACACGCCCTCATACCGCTTATCCGATTGATACCGATCGATGAAATTCATCTGATGAACTTGATATCATATTCTTCATCGATGAAGTATATGAGATCGTAAGTTGTACTAATTCATCCGCAGGATGATCAACCCAAAGCCACCGAGTGGGTTCTCGATAGTGGATGTACAAATCACATGACCGGTGACAAGAATCTATTGATGGATGCTCCTTATCACCGCTACATCTCAAGCATATCATCTTTGGCCGATAAAGGCAAAAGTCGTATTGGGACTTGGAAATCTTCAAACGATTTTCCTCGAGGGCTTCAACCAACTTTGGTGTGAAGATCAAGCACATCAGAGGACAATGGAACTGAGTTCAAGAATTCGTCTTGATGACTATCTTGATGAACTTGGTGTTACTCATGAGTTATCTGCCCTTATACTCCTCAAAGAAATGGCGCCGTGGAGCGCAAGAATGTAACTCTGTTGAGATGGCTCGACTATGCTTGATGAATACAAAACGCCTAGTCGCTTCGGATTGAAGCAATTGACACCGCTGCCACATCATCACAGAGTATATCTTCACAAATTCTTCAAGAAGACCGCCTATGAACTCCTCAACGACAAGAAACCCAATGTGTTATTTCAAAGTCTTTGCTAGCAATGCTGATTAGAGATCCTCACCACAACTCTAAATTTGCACCAAAGCACATGAAGGTTTTATGCTTGGTTACGGAAGGACTAGCACACCTACAGAGTCTTCAACATCGCTTTCACAAGATTGTTGACATCAGAGATGTGCGGTTCGATGAAACTAATGGCTCGCAAAGAGAGCACCTACCTTCGTGTTAGATGAACCAGACCGAGGATTCTATCAGTTCAAGGCAACCGAGGATGTCATTCCCATCAAGAAACTGTCAAGAATTCATCCCAGACGCCAAGAACGCCGAGCTGATGCACCAAGATAATGTCAAGAAAATGGTGCCGAGGAAAATGGTCAAATTCCTCGACGACAACCAGCTCATCCTCGCTGCAAAAAGAAGTGCAAGTTGACAAGATCATCGATGACATTGAAGCGCCAGTCCTCTCACTCGCCAAAAGCTTCACACTTATCTAACTTTTGTGGGCACTATGCTTTTGTCTCTATCACAGAGCCCACTAAGGTAGATGAAGCATTTCGAGCCGGAGGATTCAGGCCATGCAAGAAGAATTACATCGCTCGAGCTCAACAACGCCCTCGAACTGGTCAAACGCCCGATCCTCGCAAGCATAATATCATTGGCACAAAGTGGATCTATCGCAACAAGCAAGATGAAAATGGTCTTGTGGTGAGGAATAAGGCACCACTAGTAGCTCAAGGCTACACGCAGTTGAAGGAATTGACTTCGATGAAACTTTTGCACTGTCGCTAGACTTGAGTCTATTCGATATTACTTGCCTATGCTAACCATCACAATATCACTTTATATCAAATGGATGTGAAAAGTGCATTCCTCAATGGTAAGCTTGAGGAAGAAGTATATGTTGCTCAACCCCTGTGTTTTGAAGATCCAAAGAATCCTCGACAAAGTCTTCAGACTAATAAGGCCCTCACGGCCTCAAGCAAGCCCCTTGGGCGTGTGATGAATTTGTTTATATGATGAGTGAAGAATATCAAATGTCTATGATGGGAGAGTTGAAATTCTTCTTAGGTCTTCAAATTCACAACAACACAATGGCATATTCATATCTCAGAGAAATACCTCAAAGATGTCCTCAAGAAATTCGCATGCAAGACCTGCAAAGGTGTCAAAATTCCTATGCCCACAAATGGCCATCTATGCACCGATGAAAATGGTATTGACTTCGATCACAAGGTATACCGCCCATGATTGGTTCTTTATTGTACCTATGTGCATCTAGGCCAGATATAATGCTTAGTGTTTGCATGTGTGCCCGATTTCAAGCTACACCAAGGAATCACACCATAAGGCCGTGAAGCATATTCTTCGATATCTAGCTCACACACCAACACTAGGATTATGGTACCCCAAGGGCTCTACTTTTGATCTCATTGATATTCCGACTGACTATGCCGGTGATCCCGTGGATCGCAAGTCAACATCCGGTACTTGTCATTTCTGACGATCTTTGGTCCGTTGGTCCTCAAGAAACAGAATCACGACGCTGTCCATCGCGAAGCTGAATACATTGCTGCTGGCTCGTGTTGTGCTCAATTACTATGGATGAAGCAAACCTCAAGGACTACGGCATCAACTTGAAGAATGTGCCTCTATTGTGACAATGAGAGTGCCATCAAGATTGCTCACAACCCAGCTCAGACTCAAGACAAAGCACATTCAAATTCGCCATCATTTTCTTCGTGATCATGTGTTGAAGGGCTACATTTCCATCGAAAGCACGTGAAGATCAAGAACAGCTAGCTGATATCTTCACTAAGCCCTTGGATGAGAAGAGATTTAGCAAGTTATGTGTGAGCTAAATATCTTAGAATCTTCGAATGTTCTTTGAAAAGGACACACATCCTAACACTTATGCAAAATTGATGACTTAGATGTGCAACACATGAAGAAACGCTTTTCTTCAATCAATGAAGAATAACACTCTAAGTGTGAAGAAATTAATGAAGAAATTGATTCTCGTAACCCCACGACAATTGTACGCTGTGTCTGAAATCATCATTCTTATACGGTGGGACACGCCACCACCAAAGTTGAAAATCTTCAATTTGAGTTTTTCCTCGCTTTTGAAATTCTTCGCTTTTTCAAATTCTTCAACTTTGCAAAATCTTCACTATTTCCGCTGCCTTTCTTCATCATTATATATATATATATATATATATATATATATATATATATATATATATATATATATATATATATATATATATGGGTTTATGTCCTCTACAAAGATTCACTTATGGCTATTTCTTCAAGTCGCTTTTTTTCGCTAAGTGAATGTGATCGGATCCTTTCCTCTATGCTATACTCAACCCAATCCATTCACAAATTCTTCATGTGCGTTTCTACTTTGAAACTCGCTCAAATTCTTCACGTGTCCTTGATACCAAGAAATTGCAACGGAACTTTTAAAACGAATCTCATTCAAACCTTCATTTTACCATTAAACTGCTCCGCATCCCACGATGCATTACTTTATTCACCCACGATCGACACGATCTCCACTACACAAGACGTGGGTGACACATGTCGTGAGAAGGAAGCGGTCAGGCATGTTCGCCCTAAATCTTCGGCGATCTGTTTTTCACCGTGTCTATAAATACCCCTCTCCCTTCCTCACTGTTATTCGCCGACCTCTCTCCCGCCGAGCTCCTCAAAACCCTAGCGCCGCTACTCCATCGTCAGCCGGTGAGGAAAACCTTCACTCTTGACCTCTTCGCCGACGATTGCTACCGATCGTGGAAAATCTTCACCACCGTCAGCCGTAGCTGATTTCCTCTGCCAAGTTAGGGCCGAAGATCTGAACGGACTAACTTCCCAACTGTTCTTCTCATTCGTGTTCTTCACTTCGGTAAATTAAAAGTAACTTTATTACTCGCTTTGATTCTCAAATCTTCTTCAAATTCTTCAAAGGTGTTTATTCTTCACACATATGAACACCTCAAATCTCTTGATTCGCTTTCTAAGCAATGATTTTCTTCAAGATTCCTCAATTGTGTGGATCCTCGATCTATACAACTCGAACCTAAGACAAAGAACGCTTAGTGAAATTCTTCAAGGCTCATCCGTCAAAATCCTCAAAACTTGTTCTTTTGAAAACCTTCCGAGAACGATATGACCTCTCCAAATTCCTCGCACCTATACTCTGTTCACAGTGTACAAATGTCCGCTGCTGAATCCCTAGGTTCTCATCAACTTAACTCATTTGCAGCTGCTCGAAGAAAAACTGCACACTTCTTCAGAGAACTCAATTGTTCAATTTCTCAATCAAGAAAATGGCAGACGGTAAGAAGCCATGTAAGGGAGGAAAGAAACCCGAGGTTATGACAGCATTTGAAATCCTCGAGGAAATATATGCTGACCGCTGCACCGGATGAAGAAAGTAAAATCAACGCAAGGTGCGATTCGTAAGATTGAACGGAGATGGGCACGGAATGGAAGGAATACAGATATGTAACTCCTAAGTACATGAAGAAATTCGCTTAAATCCTCCATGCCCAAGAGCCCTTTGGCACCGCCAAGTAGCTGATCCCACAAGCATCAAACAAGGTGAGGACTTTCCCGATGAATGGGCTAAACGTCAAGCAAAGTTGGCAAAGCAAGCAAAGGAAGCAAAGAAGAAATTCAATGAAGATTCTCGCTGCTGCTATCACATCGAGATCTCGGTCAAACCGAGGAAATCAATGCAAAGAAGCCTGCTAATAAGCCAAGTGCTTCATCATCATACCACGGCCAAGTTCCTCAGCAAAGACCTTCCAAGCAATTTCTCACACCGCTGCTGCTCCACCAAAGTCCTCAACATCTGGCCAAAACCTTCGCCTCGTGCACACTGCTACTTGTCAAAGGACCACTGGTTTTCAATTGCCTCTGCATTTCGCAAGTTCCTCACCCTCCACTTTCTCATCCGCCCTCGCCACCAAGACCAAGGCAACAAATGGACGAGGTCCACGGCCCAGTCCAAGGACTAAACAAGTTGTATTTCATGTACCATCTCGACGATGAGGCATCCGATGAAGAACTCATGAAATCATCGAGACCGCTCAAGTAAGGGCCGCTAGAGCCAAGGTACATTGTAACATCCCAAATTTTGGAATGTTAATATAATTAATTGAATTGTTTGTTTGTTTGCTTGAGTGAATTAAACTTGAGTGAAATTTGAACCTTTTCAAAAACTTTGAAAGAGAGGGAATAAAATGACTTTCCCTTCTCCGTAAATTCAAATTCATCCTATTAAAATCAATGAGAGAAGATGACATGACTTCTTCAACTATGAAGAATTTGAACGAAGTTTTGCAATTTAATTCTTTCAAATATTTGCACTTGTTTCTATTTTTCTTCCCGAGAAATACCCCAAAAATAAATTCTTGCAAGCTTAGAAAGAGCGGAGGAAAATGACCTCCAAAATCAGGGGCATTTTGAAAATATTTGAGCCAAGAAAAAACCAAAGTTTTTATTTAAAATTATTTGCAAAAGAAATAAAGCCTTTAGGATTTTCTGAAAAACATTTTTTTAAGTTTTTATTTTGGCGTGGAATAATGCTCATCATCTACATTTTATTTTTCCTGATAATTTTAGTATATAAAAACTCTTTATTCAATTGATTTGATTTTTTTTATTGTTTTAGTTTCTAATTTTAAAATAGGAATGGAATCGCTTTTATTAAGAAAACCTGCTGGCCCATTAAGCACTTTCCTATTCTAGCCCAACAAGAGATCATCTCCTTCCTCTGTTTCCTCTCACGTTATGTAAGCTTTCCATATCCATGGAGGCAGGAAACTCCACCTTCCCGATCTCCCTCGCCTTTTCCATCCCAGCGCCTCCCGAGACCGCCTATAAACCCCCTCCTCTCCTCGCTCCATTTTTCCCATCACCACGCCTCCCTGCCCGTAGCCTTCTCGCCACCGCCCTCCTTTTCCTGCCTAGAACGCCACCAGAGCTCTCCTGAACCTCCCATCGCCCAGCGCCACCTCCCAAGCGCCGACCCTCCTCCGCCACCCCACCTCGCCAAGCGACTCGCCGCCGAGCAGCCTCCACATCGCTGCCTCCTTCCTGCCATCTCTGCCTCACGTACAGGTAACTCTGCTGTTTTCAGATTTATTTCCGCAACAGATTTAGTTCCGCTCTTGTTTAGCTTATAACTTTTGATCTAGAAGTCCAATGATGCTGATTCTTTTATGCTAGATCACAATTTTCTTGTAGTTTCCAAAATATATAATTTGTCTATGTTTGGATTTATAAAATTGAGTTAGATCAGATTTGAATTAAAGCTTGTTTTGCTTATTCCGGGAGTTTAAAATAGATTTTTATTTGATTCTTTTTTCTACTGATCACTAGTGATCATATTTACCAGTGGTAAAAACTTCAAAATTGTTTGAGTATTTTAGCTTATTGTTTCATGTAAAACAAATTCTGTTTTAGTTCTATTCAATTATAGCTACTTTTTCTATAGTTGTTTTTAAATTATTTTATTTTATATTTCAGAAAGTTTATGTTTGGTTTCTATTAGTTAAACAGTAGGTGTTCAACAAGTTTTTATATTTATTTTTATTTTGTTATCGTGAAATCAATTCAAGTTCGCTAATAACTTGCAATGGATTTCTACTGTTTTAACTCCCAATTGAAAATACTTTCAAAATAGCTTTATGAAAAAATACTTTATTTTGTCTTAACTAAATTTATATTTTATTCTCTGTTATTTTAGTGTTTTATTTTCCGTTAGACAAAACTATTTTGTGAATGTTGTAGAAGAAGACTCCCTATTTTTATTTGAAGTTCCTTCGATTCTTATTCGCCTCTCTTTTGTTTTGATTGTTAGTGTGAGTGCTATGTGAATGATATGTTTGTTATATAGATTTCATCGAGAGTGACGAGTAGTCTATCAAGTTATTTCTTGAGAACGATAATTCTTCTTCGCCAACATCACCGTGCAAGTTCACTTTGACCATGTTTTTCATACCTATGTTTTATTGCATATAGTGGCACCTTTGCAACCACCCTCAAGAGTGTTATTGAACCTTGTAGTTGAGTAGTACGCATGAGGTAGGAACCCATCATTCCTGTTACCAAACCCGGACGTTATTTATTTTAATGCTACGCTATAGTAGACGGGTTGGTATGAGTGCTCGAGTGGTGTGAGAATGGAGGTTCTACGTCAATGACGATAACTCCATGATGGAAAGCTGCAAGGACTGCATCTTCAAGGCCTCAAGACTTCAAGACTCAAGACAAGAATTCAATACACACCACGGGTGAAGGATTGTTGACGGGCACCGGAGAAACCAAAGTGGTTGGTCGATGCATGGAGAAGCGCCATGACATCTTATGGAAAGCTTCACCCAGACTCAAAGAGACGAAGAATACTTCACGCCCGAAGCTTACCCGCAACCGCAAGTCATTATGGGCTCGCTTGGTTGACCTTAGTTGTGACTGGCTGGGACGGTACTAGCAGATGTAGAACTACAGTAGGATGGGTTGAGTATCGATGCTGGTCGAGGAACTCTTTGGAAGACCATGTTTCGCCATCTTGTTCTCAAACACCCAAGTGCGAGAACGAAAGAGAGGGATCAATTTGGGTAAAGTGTACAAACCTCTCGCAGAGGGTTATAACCTAATCGATTAGCCGTGTCCCCGTTACGGACAATTTGAGCCTCGACTTGGATCTATTTCGAACTCTCAACACCGGATTTGATAACTTAATTGTGGGCAACTTATGATGATTTTGGGCTATGAGACATCGGGTTGGAACCATGTCATGATAGAAAACTCCATAGTACAGACTTCACTTTTGCCTTTGATGTAGGTAAAATAAAACCAGCTTTTACGCAAACAAAATTCAGATACAGAGCCACAAAGCCATATTGCATATAGTATAGTTTTATCATCTGTTTTTTTATTGTGATCTTGCCAGTACATTCAATGTAATCGATTTCACACGGCTGCAACGTATCATGTTGCGATATTTCTCGATTTAGTAAGAATTACGACACAGAAGTTACGGCTCACACTCAACCCGCCGATGGCGCTGATGGGACTCCACACCCGCTTGATTGTTTCCACTGAGTATTATGAGGTATATATATCATTTTACGTTATTTATACATGTGATTGCACTTTGATATATACATTGATGTATCTGTGTGCAAAGATACCGATCTGTGGATGGCACAAGAATACGTAGGCTTGACCGCCCGAGGTCGGATCGCTACAAAATGGTATCGAGCCAAAGTTGATCAGAGGACGGACCCTAGAAATCGGAAAGCCCCTAGGACAGGATGTCTCACAAAAAACTTTATTTTCAAAAAGACTCTTACTTTCATCTCTTCCGATAGACACTCTCACCTCAAATAGTTAGAATATACCTTCCCTTTTTTGATCACATGAAGAATCAATCAAGCCATTCCAAGAAGGACAAGATATCGGAGAACCGATGACCCTTCAGAGTAAAGAGGATTTCATCATGTATTAGGAGCTACAACAGTTGAAGACCAAGACTTGAAGAATCAAGAATTATTCACCTTTAGAAGACCAAACCCCTGTTACACACCCACGTTAGATGCGATGATTTGTGAGCTATCATTTGTTTGATGTTTTTCCGATGCCCCAAAATAAAAACCTGTTTCTTCAAAACTAATGTTTGTATTGTGTGTATATCCTCCCCACCTCTCTCTCATCTCACCCTAAAACCCTTGAACCCCAGATGATGAATGAAGTTGACTGATATTCTCTCGATCAAGACTCAGCCCGAGGCGTAGCTATGGATGCAGAACATGGAAAATCACTTCGAGCAATTTGGTTTCAAGGAAGTATGAGGTTCAATATGCTCTTCAATACCTTACATAAAGTGCTGCAACCTGGTGGAACATGCACCAAGCCATACAGGATTTAATGGAGCAAGAACTTGGGAGGAATTCAAGAAGACACTGTTGAAACCTTGTGCTCGCAAGATTTATGGAGAAATAGGACACACCTGTGAGGAACACAAAGATGGATGCCCTCATTGTGAGGAGAAACACCCACCGAGGAATGCCCAACTAGCTGTGTGACTTGCTTCCTGTGTGAAGGAACCACCCACTACCCGTGCAAAGGTCACATTTACTCCACGGACAACAAACTATTCCAACCAGAAGATGGAATGAAAGAAGCCCTCAAGGAAGATCTAGAAGAACCAAGAATGATTGAAAGTGTTGAAGACCTGGATGGAGAAGGTCTCAACAGATTTTACTCCAATGCCCGCTATTCATGTGGAGAAGAAGGACATTTTCACAAGATTGCACCAAGGAAAGAAAGGAGTATCCAGATATTTCCCGACAAAGCAGAAGTGAAGTTTGACCCCGGAGATAGAAACTCGATCATTACAGAGAAATCCAGAAGAGAAAAGGAAGGCAACCCGAGAGCTACACAATTTTTGCAGAGAAGGACTTGAGTCATATCACCTGTTACAGTGTAAGGATTTAGGTCATTACGCTAGTAAATGCCCGTAAAAGAAGCCAAGAATCCAAGGAGCCCGATAATCACAAAGAAGCCCCGAGACATGTCGGAAGTCATTTGTTTTCACAGAAGGAGGCAGGACATTATGCTATTAAATGTCCCGACAAGATGAAAGCTGGAGTTGAGTAGTTGGAATTTTGATATGGATAATAAGAGTAGTAGAAAGCAATTTCTTTTCATGAGCTCAATGAGTTGAGTTATGTAATAGATTTTCAGAGATTGTAATAGTTCATGACTCAATGAAGTTGTAATGTCACATGCTGAAAAGCTTTAAGGAGTTGCCATGTTTTATCTTGAAATTAATATTTTGATGAACATGGAAGAAAGTGAGTTGTGATGCATAAACAGGAAATTGGAAATTGAGTTTGAAGTTCTGTTTGGATGATATGAATGTATGCCCCAGAGATAAGTACCTTAATTCCGAGCATCATTTCTGCTCCATTAACCGCAGATGACGCACCTTTACGAGTCTTTCCTTAAAGGTCCGAAACCATCATGACCTCGACAAGTGATCATGATTACCCAAGATCCTCAAGGACATGATGAAGCATATTCACCTTGAAGGAGATGCGTCTACAAAGGCTACCCTTCATGCATAAGGGAGTGGAACTTTGGTATGTGGAGGTACACCTCCACCATTTGAAAGGAGTTTTCCCAAAATGATGGGGCAGTACTTTTTCATTTCACGCAGCTACAAGCAACTTTCTTCGATGCTGTTCGTGAAGCAGCCATGGAAGCCATACGCCGATCGGAGAAATACTAGAAGCAAGACTGCTATACTGTGAATACCTAAGCCAAGTGCATAACGAGATGATGGAGGTGAAGCTCAAGGCCACCACAATGAAATAGAAGATTGAAGAATTCAAGGCACATGTCGCCCAATTCCAATTTGGATCAAGGATCCTCAAGGAGGAAAATGAATAAAGTTGGAAGTAAAGTCCCACCATACCGAACCATGGGTGGCAGCATTTGTAATAAACTTTGGAATTTGATTCAAAAAAATGATTAAGGATGTAATGAAAGATTGATATGAGAATAATGAGATGTTATGGATAAACTTGTGCATTTTTGGTCATAGTACTCTGTAAAATCACAGGATCAATGAAGAAAGAAATGTGTTATTCATGACGGTTCATAGAAGGAAGTGGACAAATAAGTTGGAATTTTGCTTTTGATATGATGGTATGAAGAAACAGAGTACTATCGATTTAAAGGAGGTGTAACAAGAGAGTTACTCCAAGGATGAGTTAAAGCTGCACTAGTGTTGAAGTGGGCCATAACCCACAGTGCCCGTGGATTTTGAAAGGAAACCGTATAACCTTGATAAAGGAATAAATTGGAGGAATCAGCATCCAATCAGCATACGCTTCAGAGGAGATTACGCAAAACCTAAGAGTGGTGAAGTAACGATAGATGTTTTGTTTGGCTTGCAGAAACTATGGATTTACTCGAACCCATTCCGAGAACAAGAGAAAATTCTGCAATGCTTGTGAGTATGCCCAAGTGTTAGAATACGTGATTCACTGCTTACGATGTGGTAATGATTCAAGCACGGATGGATTGGCCCCATACCAAGACTTCTATCATGAACTATCATATGTTGATGGAAAATCGAGAGACTCGAAACCTTTGAAGAGTGTCGACGCTTATAAGCCCTAAAACCATAGAATGGTAGGACGATGGAATCCCTTTACAGCAATCGATGCCAATCGAGGCTATACGGTGAGGTTCAACCTAGACCGCTTTTCGCAGGAGAAACCATAAATTGTAGACCACCATGAGTATTTCAAAGTTGTCTAGAATGGACACGAGCCTATCAGCTAAGAAGATCCAAATTCCTGACAAATTTTCAACTTTGACGAACCGACCCAAGATTTCGAGGAAAACTCTATGCTTCTCGAAGAGGAGCTATTGTAAGATAGGTGAAGAGACATGCATTGTCAACACTCCAGAGGAAGTATCTGAGTTTATTGGAACCATGACCTTGTTTTTAAGTGTGGTAGCACCCCTGACCTTTCTGACCAAGACATTTGCTAGAAGACCCCAACCCTAACCTTTTCTTGTTAGTTTCTTCAATCTCGAGGACTAGATTCATTTTAAGTGTAGTAGGTTTGTAACATCCCAAATTTTGGAATGTTAATATAATTAATTGAATTGTTTGTTTGTTTGCTTGAGTGAATTAAACTTGAGTGAAATTTGAACCTTTTCAAAAACTTTTGAAAGAGAGGGAATAAAATGACTTTCCCTTCTCCGTAAATTCAAATTCATCCTATTAAAATCAATGAGAGAAGATGACATGACTTCTTCAACTATGAAGAATTTGAACGGAGTTTTGCAATTTAATTCTTACAAATATTTGCACTTGTTTCTATTTTTCTTCCCCGAGAAATACCCTAAAATAAATTCTTGCAAGCAAGAAAGAGCGGAGGAAAATGACCCTCCAAAATCAGGGGCATTTTTGAAAATATTTGAGCCAAGAAAAACCAAAGTTTTTATTTAAAAATTATTTGCAAAAAGAAATAAAGCCTTTAGGATTTTCTGAAAACATTTTTTTAAGTTTTTATTTTGGCCGTGGAATAATGCTCATCATCTACATTTTATTTTTCTGATAATTTTAGTATATAAAAACTCTTTATTCAATTGATTTGATTTCCTTTTATTGTTTTAGTTTCCTAATTTTAAAATAGGAATGGAATCGCTTTTATTAAGAAAACCTGCTGGCCCATTAAGCACTTTCCTATTCTAGCCCAACAAGAGATCATCTTCTTCCTCTGTTTCCTCTCACGCTACGAAGCTTTCCATATCCATGGAGGCAGGAAACTCCACCTTCCCGATCTCCCTCGCTTTTCGATCCCAGCGCCTCCCGAGACCGCCTATAAAACCCCCTCCTCTCCTCGCTCCATTTTTCCCATCACCACGCCTCCCTGCCTGAGCCTTCGCCACCGCCCTCCTTTTCCTGCCTAGAACGCCACCAGAGCTCTCCCGAACCTCCCATCGCCCAGCGCCACCTCCCAAGCGCCGATTCTCCTCCGCCACCCCACCTCGCCGGGCGACTCGCCTCGGCCGAGCAGCCTCCACATCGCCGCCTCCTTCCTGCCATCTCTGCCTCACGT
Organism: Aegilops longissima; assembly: GCA_021605205.1. NCBI lineage: Eukaryota > Viridiplantae > Streptophyta > Magnoliopsida > Poales > Poaceae > Aegilops > Aegilops longissima. The sequence continues at coordinate 15,965 of JAHIAM010008635.1, forward strand.
ACAGGTAACTCCGCTGTTTTCAGATTTATTTTCGTAACAGATTTAGTTCCGCTCTTGTTTAGCTTATAACTTTGATCTAGAAGTCCAATGATGCTGATTCTTTTTATGCTAGATCACAATTTTCTTGTAGTTTCCAAAATATATAATTTGTCTATGTTTGGATTTATAAAATTGAGTTAGATCAGATTTGAATTAAAGCTTGTTTTGCTTATTCCGGGAGTTTAAAATAGATTTTTATTTGATTCTTTTTTCTACTGATCACTAGTGATCATATTTACCAGTGGTAAAAACTTCAAAATTGTTTGAGTATTTTAGCTTATTGTTTCATGTAAAACAAATTCTGTTTTAGTTCTATTCAATTATAGCTACTTTTTTCTATAGTTGTTTTAAATTATTTTATTTTATATTTCAGAAAGTTTATGTTTGGTTTCTATTAGTTAAACAGTAGGTGTTCAACAAGTTTTTATATTTATTTTTATTTTGTTATCGTGGAAATCAATTCAAGTTCGCTAATAACTTGCAATGGATTTCTACTGTTTTAACTCCCAATTGAAAATACTTTCAAAATAGCTTTATGAAAAAAATACTTTATTTTGTCTTAACTAAATTTATATTTTATTCTCTGTTATTTTAGTGTTTTATTTTCCGTTAGACAAAACTATTTTTGTGAATGTTGTAGAAGAAGACTCTAGTTTTATTTGAAGTTCCTTCGATTCTTATTCGCCTCTCTTTTGTTTTGATTGTTAGTGTGAGTGCTTATGTGAATGATATGTTTGTTATATAGATTTCATCGAGAGTGACGAGTAGTCTATCAAGTTATTTCTTGAGAACGATAATTTTCTTCGTCAACATCACCAGCAAGTTCACTTTGACCATGTTTTTCATACCTATGTTTTATTGCATATAGTGGCACCTTTGCAACCACCCTCAAGAGTGTTATTGAATCCTTGTAGTTGAGTAGTACGCATGAGGTAGGAACCCATCACCCTGTTACCAAACCCGGACGTTATTTATTTTAATGCTACGCTATAGTAGACGGGTTGGTATGAGTGCTCGGAGTGGTGTGAGAATGGAGGTTCTACGCCAATGACGATAACTCCATGATGGAAAGCTGCAAGGACTGCATCTTCAAGGCCTCAAGACTTCAAGACTCAAGACAAGAATTCAATACACACTACTGGGTGAAGGATGTTGACGGCACCCTGGAGAAACCAGTGGTTGGCCGATGCATGGAGAAGCGCCATGACATCTTATGGAAAGCTTCACCTGCACTCAAAGAGACGAAGAATACTTCACGCCTCGAAGCTTACCTGTGCAACCGCAAGTCATTATGGGCTCGCTTGGTTGACCTTAGTTGTGACTGGCTGGGACGGTACTAGCAGATGTAGAACTACTAGTAGGATGGGTTGAGTAACGGACAGTGGTCGAGGAACTCTTTGAAGACCATGTTTCGCCATCTTGTTCTCAAACACCAAGCAAGCGAGAACGAAAGAGAGGGATCGAATCTTGCGGGTAAAGTGTACAAACCTCCGCAGAGGGTTATAACCTAATCGATTAGCCGTGTCCCTGTTACGACAATTTGAGCCTCGACTTGGATCTATTTCGAACTCTCAACACCGGATTTGATAACTTAATTGTGGGCAACTTATGATGATTTTGGGCTATGAGACATCGTTACGGAACCATGTCATGATAGAAAACTCCATAGTACAGACTTCACTTTTGCCTTTGATGTAGGTAAATAAAACCAGCTTTTACGCAAACAAAATTCAGATACAGAGCCACAAAGCCATATTGCATATAGTATAGTTTTATCATCTGTTTTTTTATTGTGATCTTGCCGGTACATTCAATGTATCGATTTACACGGCTGCAACGTATCATGTTGCGATATTTCATTTAGTAAGAATTACGATACAGTGGTTACGGTTCACACTCAACCTGCCGATGGCGCTGATGGGACTCCACACCCGCTTGATTGTTTCCGCCGAGTATTATGAGGTATATATCATTTTACGTTATTTATACATGTGATTGCACTTTGATATATACATTGATGTACTGTGTGCCAAAGATACTCGATCCAGTGGATGGCACAAGAATACGAGGCTTGACCGTCCGAGGTCGGGTCGCCACATACATCTGCGTACTACTATTGATCCGAAGAAAGTCATCGACTTTTATTGATCTTTGCACAATGATCCCAATACTCCCTCTCGCTTGATCTTCATCTCGACACTGGTCAAAGTCATGCGCCGACTCACTTCATCAAGAAGAAAATGGAAGTTTGAGAAGGCGAGGGAAATCAAAAGGCTCAATACTAGAAGGAGAAGTTCTGAAGAAAACGTTGTCAAGATGACACCCGAGGAACTTCTCCAAATTCAAATCGAGATTCAAGACCTCAAAGAAAAACTTCGATTCCTACTATGCTGATTGGCAAGGAGCTAAGACCAGATTCGCCAACCCGACGAAGAAATTACAAGTGTTGCTGCCCCAAAGGCAACATGAAATTTCTCACGCCGGAGCCTCCGCCAGCCCATCAAGAAAATGCCAGATCATTGATAACGCTCAGCCCGCTGAAGAAAATGTTGATTCCTGGCTGATGATCCCATCCCACCAACAAGAAACTGCCGTGGCACCCACTAGTGGTGCGCTCAAGAAATTGCTCAAGACAGGGAACCGTGATCGCTTGTCCTCAAGAAATCAGCACCAAATTCCTCAGCCTCCCGCTAACTCCAACTCCAATTCTTCCATCCGCCGGATGTGAAGAAACCAAGGCTGCAGAATCCAGCTGTGAAGAAAAGGAAAGCATCACCGCGCCGCATTCTTCGGCCAAGAAAATGAAGCCAATGACC
>JAHIAM010008636.1:0-10127 GCA_021605205.1 Aegilops longissima
GGCGATAAAAATGATCTAATTTGCTAGTCATCTCATTGTTAGCATTGTTCTATTCATTCCTAAAAAACCATTGTACTATTCATGCCTCGCGGAAACGCGTGCGGGAAACACGAAGCAAAAGATGAAACACAACAGCAAAGAAGAAGGAAGATTATCACCCCAAATGATCTAATTAGCCGAGTAAGCTGCTTCTTCCCTCCCGACCTCCATCTCCTTCGCGTCTCCTCCGCCATCTTCTTCATTCTGTCCATGATCCGGGATTTCTCGGGCGTTCATCATCTTTCCACGGCCGCATTCGTTACCTTGCGCGGCGGGTGCTCGATCGGAACCGCCAACTCCTACTTTTGTTCCATGGCGAGGGCTGCAGCATCTTCATCGAGAACTACTATTCTCATGCAGCTTCTTCCGCCGTCGTTCTTCTCCTTCAACGAGTCGATCTCGTGGCGAGCTTGCCTTGTCCTCCAAGTCGCGGATTTGCGATCGCCTTCTTCTCGAGGCAATGCTCTTCTTGCAGCATCACCAAGCGGGTTAACTCCCCTGCTGATTGAGCTCGCGGGCATGTCGTCGAGGCTCTCCTACAACTCCATCAAGCCTTGGATGAACTCCTTACCTTATTGAGGTGCTTATTGAGCTGATCGGGCATGCCGTCGAGGATAGACTCACTCCGCCGGCTCGGCATGTTACGCCTCCACGGCTAGGCGCTCACAGGAGCCATCGCCCGTGAGAGATCTTTGAGGTCTCTGGTGGGAGCCCTCTCTTTGCAGCCTTGGTTGCCGCTCCTTATTACAGTAGTTCTCGACCTAGAGCTCTGCTCACCGGCCATAACAGACGGAGAAGAAGCACTTATGAGGAGGAAAGGTAGAGTAATTTTCGGTTAGGTAGTTCCCTTTTATAACCTAAGTACTAGCACTAGTACTAATACCTGCATAGTGGGGACACTTCAGGTTTGGTGCGTACTAGTAGGTGTGGCAGGCTTTTGAATGTGATGGGAACAAGGTAAAGATTAATTGATGGTTTTGGTTTGAGGCCAACGGCTCCCGATGAGTTTAGCGGAACATAAATTTCAAGTACTACACTGCTCAAATCGTAAATATTATTTCTTGTCAAAAATTGGCACAAAATATGAAGGAGACCAATGGAAGTACTACTTAGCAACCACGATTTAAACTACTGCATGCTTGTATTGGAGTAATAATGTCTTTCTTCCGCCCTCACGTCCACTCAATTTGCATGCCCTGTATTAATTGACCATCAATGAAGTGAACGACTTTACGCGTCAAATTATCACATGGGGTGGATCTTGGTACAAAATTGCCTGCGTGTACCCGGCGTGTGCGTCGAGGAATGAGTGCATGCGTGGCGTGCGTGCACATTTAACCTGCATGTACCGTGTATGGCTCGGGGAGGGCAGTACATTCTTGGAACCAGACGCGTCACTGATCAATCCACGCAAGGAGAATCGGACAACGCCTCCACATGTGCCACGTGGCTTCATGAACTGTAAGAGACACTGTAGCGTGCCATTGGTATTCTAATTTCGTGTTTGCACATACTAAGTACTTAAGGTACCGTGCATTGCCATCAGATTTTCAACCAAATTATGAATAAATACCACACTATAGCATGTAAGCTCTGAGTCATATATGCCGATTTGGCCCTTCGTTTAATTCTTATAGTTCATCTCATTCAAAGAGGTGCTTGGATCGTTTTAGTCCCATGACTAAAAGTAGTGAGACTAAAACATGCTAGCCTCATCCATGCTTGGATCCAAATACTAAGGAGACTAAAATCAAGTTAATAAGCATTTATTATCCTCCAAACCCTCCAATCCGAACTTCTGTGTTAAAGGAGAGGATTAAATGAGGAGAGAGGACTAATCCACATTTAGTAGGGTACCTGACTAAAAATTTTAGCCTCAAGACTAGTTTTAGCCCTCTTTAGGCAGGGGTGCTTGGAACTTTAGTCTCTTAAAGAGACTATTTTTTGTCAATAAAATAAGTCCCTTGGATCCAAGCCCTCTTAGTTTTTATAAAAAAGCTAAACGGGGAATAGGAAAAACATGGGATTATAGTGGAATGTCTTTGAATCCTACATGATTGTATGAGTGTTTGATTGTGCATGGAAAAAACAGAATTCTTTCAAAGAGGTTTGAGTGGATGGGATGTTTCCTATGAAATCTAGTGCAAATGAATCATATGGAAAAATTCCTATGGTTTACAATCCTACAAATCAAACAACCAAGATAGGAAAAATTCCTAATGATTAGAATCCTCCAAAATTCCTTTGAGAATCCTTTGAATCAAAAGGCCCTTAATCTATTTTATGATTCATGGAATTGTGTTTGTAAAGCATAAAGTAAAAACAAATAATGGCAATTCAACTAGAAAAAAAGTTTGGGCAGTTATGATACGGAAGATTCTAGAACAAAGAGAACCCTTTGTTGTTTTGAGGTTTGTGCATTATGCTTAAGTTCAACCATGGAGTCGCTAGATTGTACATGTGGCAAAATCCGGTGGGGGCTAGAAGATGGTGCGAGGGGCGAGTGGAGGAGACTATGAAGGAATGCACAAGTCGAGATCGATATTTAGAGAGAGGCGAACCGTGCGTTGTTGCCGGTGGCGAACCATGAAAATAAATGAGCTAGGGGCCAAGCATTGCTAATCCTTCGAGGAGGGTCAATTCATGAAATTAAACCTTTTTAGAGAAATTGTCTAATGATCACATTCATATTAGCCTCGATATATAGTGATGTTAGAGGCGGGGCCCTTACTTTGTCTTATCATTTGCCCGCGTCCCGAGAGATGAAGCGGAAGGCATGGATGATGGAGGGGCGTTGGATATATAATTAATGTGGGTGTATTAGCTATATTTAATCCTATATAAGAGGTATAGATTGATCGATGTGGGCGTGGGAAAGAGGTGAGACCTCCTTTGGATATATCGATTGATCGGTTTGTGTGAAAACTATGAAAGACCCTATATACACACATACATAGAGGAACATCGATCGTTGGCATGCATGGAGATAAAGAACCCGATATGATGGAGGGGGATGTGTGTGGGTGTGCCTTCATGGGAGACCGACCGAAGAAAAGATTGCATCGTCCGATGGATAATGCCATTTGGTAGTGTGTGTGCATGCATGAGAGAAAAAGTTAGTGGTACAATTATAAAGAAGACTACTTGTGGGTGTAAAAGAATAGGTGAGGTCATAATCAAAAGTTGAATTCAAATATTTGAATAAAGATCATGATGTTTGAAACCCATGCATGGTAAATATTGGAGATTCTGTGGTTTGGAAGCGAGCATGTTGTAATGTATACACATTGAACAAGGTCGGTGATTTGAATTTGAGATACGATGGGGACATCATTTGGCCACGTCGCATCCGTGCATGGACACACTATTCTAATTGGAGATGATGGGGGCTTTGCATCACATATCTATATTATATATATATATATTTTATTTTTTTTATATTGTGTCGGGTAACTTTAACTTTGAAAGATGGTGCGTTGGATGGGCGAATCCGATGGTCCAAAGATGGAAAATTTGAGCACTATTGGCGTTGGATATCATCTAGATTCCACCAGATTTCCCACATGTATAATCTAGAAGACTCCATGGTTGAACTTAAGCATAATGCACAAACATCAAAACACAAGCACTTCTTATTTGTTCTAGAATCTTCCGTATAAATTGCCCAAATGTTTTCTACATGATTTGCCATTATTTGTTTTACTTTATGTTTCCCTTATGAATCTTAAAATAGATTAGCCTTATAAAAACTAGATGATTTTGAATGAAATGAACTATAAAATTAAGCGAACATCTACATCATGCATATATGACTCAAAGCTTGCATGCTATAATGTGGTTTATTCATAATTTTTGCCAAATTCTCATCGTGCTGCGTGTACCTTACTCTAGTCTAAATGGTGTTTGTGTGTGTGTTGTGCGTGTTGAGGTGCAAATTGTCTTTTTTTGGGTAACGTTAAGCTTTTCTTCCGAAATTTCAAGGGCGCCTTGTTATGCGAAAATTCAAGCTAAGCGTCTCTCATCTTCTTCTGAAACTCCGCCTCTTCAACCCGGCCTTTTAGCCGAAATATTTAAGATATATCTTTGTTCGTTGTGCTCAAACAACCCTCCATCTCAACCCGGCCTTGCTATTCGAAATTACACGCGAAAACTCCCACCTCTGTGAAATCCCGCAAATGCCGTGGTACCCCGAACGGAAGCCTCAAATCGGTGGGGGGTACTTTATAACACCCACATTTGACAAGGCGTCTCTAAGCCATGGTTCCCCGCCATCCCATCCGCCCACCCATTTACCGGCGAAAACCAGCGAAACCCCACCTTGCTCATACCCGGGGCCTCTTCCCGCGGCGTCGTCCAACCAACACCTCGGCGTCCCTCATCCACCGTGGGATGAGGATCCGTCGTCGATCTCATCGTCCGCGGTTCAACCCGTCCTCCACCTCCAAAGCTGCCCGATGTTCCCCTCGCCCCACCTCCATTCCCACCCCGTCTTCACACCACGGAAGAGCATCATCATCACCGTTTCCCGGATGAACTGCGGCCTTGGCGCCACCAAAGGGTTGTACACTAATCCCGCATTTTCTTCTTGATTCGATCTCCGGTGCTGCGGTTTGGTCCCGACCCGGCGTGGCTCCATCCCGGGTGCGGCCCTTCCTCCCCTCGCTCCCTCGGGCGGCGTCCAATCGATGAAAGGGTCTGCTTTAGCTCCGCTTCGCTGCTCCGCTCTTGCTCCGGTCCCCCTGGTCCTCTTCTTTGCTCTTGCTTTTTCTCGCTCTTGCTCTTGCTTGCGATCTTCCGATTGCTTACTTGTCTGAATGACTTTTGGGTCGTCGATTTTCAGGGGTGGGGGGGGCTCGGGGGTGAAGGAAAACCCCGGGGAGGAGGCTCGGGGGTACCCCTATCTATCTTAGGGTTGGGATGGGGGTGGTCGGGGTGGCGGGGGGCGAAGCGGGGGCGTGGGGATCGGGAAAAAAGCTACGTGGGGGCCTAGAGGATGGGGGGCGGGCCCGGAGGGGGGGATTAGGGGGGGGGGTTTTTGGCGGTGGTGGTGGCGGCTGAGGTGGAGGTTGAAGATGAACCCGGGCCCTTGATTTCGTATCAACGGCTGCAAAATCGTACGAGAGATGAAAAATCGTCGACCGGCGTGTAGCCTCACCTTGCTAGTCGTTGGTTTAAACCAAAATTCAGTTTCCGTTAATTCGTTTAAGTTAATTAGTTTGATAGTTAAGTTCAGTTTAATTAAGTTGGAGATGGGGCGATGTATTTTACATCTAGCACTTTGTGGTTATGTATTTTTGTCATGTATTGGAGATGCTATTAAATTCCACTCAGGTTAAGTTGGTTGTCTCTCTTGTCCCTTCACCTGGCGTCGTCCAACTCACGGGTGCTCCAGCGGAAACCCTCCATCACGGACGTACCTGGCTCCATCTCCGGGCCTAAGATCTTCTTCCCTCCTCCGGCCAAAGTCAGCGGAGCATCCTCACGCCAACCCAATCACTTTGAGATCGACATGGCCCAAAGGTTTACACTTGTTGCATCTCTTTTTACTCTACATGTTATATATTTGTCCACTTTGGCTCGTAGTAACGGAAATCGATTATTTTATCCTACTATATGACAAGCGGTGAGGTACCGGCAACAGCTATCCGTGATGGACTCTCTTGAATGCCATCATTATTTATCTCTGGCTTTGAGCTTGCATTTGTCGATGGGCACGGGAGTTGAGCTAGTATGGCGTGGCCGGTCCAAAGTAATAAAGTAGCACAAAAACATTTTTTAGTGTAATTTTCCTTGCTCAAGCCTGCCTACTAGAATCAAGTGCTTGAAAGGAAAAGTGAATGAAAAAATAGGAATTGGAAAGTTTCCTATGGTACTACTTTTCATGAATTTGGTGCAAAAATGGAGCAAAGGAAAACTTAGGATTTGTTCCTTTAGTGTCTCCTTGAAAGAAAAACCGTAGGAATTCTAATTTCCACTTCTCCTCCTTTTCATATTCCTATTCATCAAGCACAAGACTAAGAGATAGTAGCATAATAGCATTATAACCACATTTTCTTGTGGTTTGACTTAATCTCACCATGCTTTTTGCATCTGTGATCTTCAATTGTTGTGAATCAAACACCCATTGGCGAAATCTGTGTTTTTTAAATTCTCTTTTTGCCTGCATTCCTATCCTATTCTGTCTATTTCCTATCCTGCATTGTTAGAATCCTCAAATTCAAACAAGCCCTTACTCAATCTTCATTGGATATTGTCAAAGAAAACCTTGTGTTTTCCTCTCTTGTGTTTCCACCCAGCTCCTGCTCAACACGGAAGGTTCACCACAGGGGATCCCTCTCCAAACTGTCTTTGCCGCCTCGGATCTTCTTCCCCCTTGGCATACAATGCAACCATCATCAATAGGATGACCTTGAGGACTACGGGTCCCAAGAGAGGTCGCACTCTTCCGTGTTGCTTAGTTATCGTTCAATATGATGACATGCTACATTATCGTGTGTTCACCTATTAGACTCAAGTGGGTCCAAACTAATCTTTGAAACTTGAGTTTTAAATGGTTGTGGGGTACATATTGGGGCAGCAATCGGTACTATCTCTACTATCTGGTTAATCTCCGGTGTCTACTATGAGTTTCATGTTGGGTGCAAACAAACATTAAAGGAGCCATTATCTGTATTTTTAACTAAAGCTATTATCTTTTTATCATTGGTTTGGGTCTATCCACGTTTGCTACCATCACTCTGGTTTGTGCATCCTTACATAATCTCACTATGTTTTATTCCTATGCATGGGGTTATTGCACAATGGAACGATCATAGAAAAAAGGCAGCCTTGCGTGGCAATAAAATTTCATCGGGCGTCTTCCATGGTGGGGAAAAAGCCCCTCCACCCATTTGGATCGTAATCAAGAGGAAGATAACTGTTAGGGGATTGGAAGGAAGACCACTCCTATTTACCCCGAGGTCTTCGCTCTAACTTGTCTTGATGTTGGTAATATCATGCATATGGTGCCTATTATTCTTATACATTAAAGATGTCATCCTTAGTTTAGACATGCTTTGTGTCAATGCCATCTGTTTAGTTTCTTTATCGTATATTAATCATGCAATGCCATCTTGTCTAGCGGCATCATATATGTGAATTTTGCAATCCACCGGTTGGGGTCATCTTATATGTGAATTATATCATGATCATTTTTTTTTACGTGTTAAATTTGTCCAATTTTAGTACATTCAATTACTCTTCAGCATCAGCCATTGGAGGTCATGGAAAAATCGGGTGGAAACAAGGTCTTGAAGGGGAACAATGCTATCTGAAGCGCATGTCTTCTGGTTTGATAGCTCCTGGGAGGATTGAGAGATGACCCATATTTCCCCAGGTGCATGCCCTAACTTGGCGGGGTTATGTTGCTCATATCGTGCATGGTATCTTGCATTGCTATGTCATTTGCTTAGTTTAGACATGCTTTGTGTGAATGCCACTTTTAGTGTCTAATTACCATATATGTGAATTATGCAATGCCATCTTGTTGCAAGACATTATATATATGAATTATGCAATGTTATCTTGTTGCAAGGCATTATGTATGTGAATTATGCAATGCCATCTTTGTTTAGAAGCGTCATATATGTGAATTATATCATGCCGTCCTTTTTTGTATTTCTCATTGCTTTTGCGACAATGTTTGTATATTCAACTGCTCTTCCTGTGCATCAGCCATTTGAATTGGTGATGGAAATCGGAGTGAAAACAAGGTCTTGAGCGGAACAATGCTACTGCTGAAGCAGATATCTTGCTGATTCTGAGATAGCTCTTGAGAGGAGGATTGAGGAGATGACCAGTCCTATTATCCCCAGAGGTGTATGCTCAAACTTGGGGGTTATATTACTCATATAATGCATATGTTGTATTGCAATGCTTAGTTTTTACATCATATACACAATATTGAATGCCATCTCCTTAGTTGACACATCATATATCATTGCCCTCTGCTCACTTCCTTAGTATATAAATCATATATTTGAATTATGTCATGCCATGATGTTTACATAGACAGCATGTATCTGAATTATGGCATGCCAACCCATTTTCTAAAGACATAATATAGTTATATCATCTCATCCTGTTTACATAGTCATCATATTTTAAATTATGTCATTCTATCAAGTGAATTATATCATGCCATCATGTTTCCATCGGGCATGTTTGTGATTTATGGCATGCCAACCACTTTAATAGACACATCGTATAGTTATATCATGTCATCCTGTTTACATAGTCATCATATTTTGAAGTATGTCATTCTATCTGTTTAGTTAGCCATCATACATGTGAAATTGTGTCATGCTATCTGTTTAATTAGCCATCATATATGTGAAATTATGTCACGCTATTACATTTGTTAGACAACATAAATGTGAATTATTTCATGCCTGTTTTCTTCCCTACTATCCATTGCTGTCTATCTTACAATGTCTACATTCAATTACTTTTCTTGTTTATCAACCATTTCAATTGGAGGGAGTGATGGCGTATCTGTGGGAGTAAAACACGGTCTTGAGAAAAGATCGTGCTAACAGTCGTCGAGATAGAACCACGGTTGTACTTGCCCAAGAACCAGCCCCACACACATAACCCACACTCATGCAGTTGTACCCCTACCGGTTGGACGAGAACCAGCTACACCTTCTTCAACCCGGCAGATAGACACGGTTCCGTTGACACGGCACCTCTCCACCACGGCACCCAAACACGGCGAGTTAGTAAGGCAACTGCAGTTGCCCAAATCACGAGGACCACCACTCCGAACCCGAAGTCAGCGCAAAGCAGAAGAAGAATTGTTCTCAGGTCAGGTTCCGTAGCTATGGTTCATACTACTTTGCTCTTGCATCACTGTATTCTTGATACCAACCAATTTCAAATTTGAAGGATGCAATTGAAACTCCAATGGCATAGCAGGTATGTTTTAAACCTGTTTCTTCAACGTGTTTGGCTGTTTGCTGTTGTAACTTGCTCTATGTTGATTTCAGTTTCAATTGAATAAACAGTTATGTTCTCATGCCATGCACATTACAAGTGTTGTTATTCTGTGTAGTTTCCACACTTATATTACTGTCTATGCTGCTTTGTCTTAAATAGATATGATTGAACTGTATCTATCTTGATTTGGCAACATAAACTAGAATGATATAGACCATACGTGACCATACTACATAGATATATGTTTGTTTCATGCTGTTATCCTGTCCACCTTACTCTGAACTGGTTTACCAAAATGAGTTTCATATACTACATTGTAAACTCGAGATGTGTTTGTTTGTTTCTCTTTTAGAAGCGGATAAAATATTGGAGAAGAGTACCTGTTATGCAATGGTAAAGGAAGTAATGCAGATAAGGTTCAAGATAGTGAGACATCCTGTTGGTCTCCAAGAAAGCTGATAAAAACTATATTGAAGACCTTGAGACAACCCCAAAGTCTGTCTTGATGTAGTGTTAGAGTTCTTGGCTACCCTTCTTGCACCAGCTCTTGAACTCGTTGCTGAATCAGTTCGACTTCTTGAGTCTCAACTTCAAGTTGAAAGACATCGATCGAGATGTTATCTGACGAGAAGCGAAGGGAGAAGTCCTGCAGAATTCAGATGCATACTTTACGGTGCAACAACAAGATTGGAGGACTTAAGCGCCAAACAAGAGAAAGTTAATAAGCTTGCTAAGCATCTTGCCAGCATTATGGGTACCAGGATATTGTTTCTTGAGCTCTTCGAAGTGGTTTCGATTACGGACTTGTTTTTTTGCGGCGTTTATATCTTGTGTTCCCTATATTTGCCGGTGGCGAACTTTGATGCCAGTGGATGTAATATATGTAATAGCCGTGATAGCCTAGTGTAAGTTGCTTGCTTATTTATTTCCTTGTTGTCTTGTTTATTTGTTTGCTTGTAGTCGGTGCAGTTCTTTTTCTGCGGTTTGCTAGTGGCTGCAATAACCTATTTTTAAAACTAGGCCACAATAAGCATACATGGTGACTGGGCCTACGGGTGAAAGCGATGGGCCTTCTGGCCGTGAAACAATGGGCCTTCATGGGCCGTAAACAT
>JAHIAM010008637.1:0-12894 GCA_021605205.1 Aegilops longissima
TCCCATTAACTTGATAACTTCATAATTTCCCTCCTCTGGTGTTCATCCATTTTCAGTGTGCCAAAACAAGAGAAACAATATATATGAGTTAACAGTTTTATAGTTCAGACACAGTTGATCAAAACTAGCAAAACACGAGTTACCCTTAATATACTGATCATGAATAACATCAAATATTTATAGAGACGGCGTTGAGTGTGAAATGAGTGGGTTGTCCATAAATGTGGCGAGGGCAAGTGTGGTCAATTAAAGGTCAGCGAAATGGGTGAACTGCCCTTCTTTAACGGGGAGAGGCAAAGCATATTCGATAAGCTGAAGTATGGTTCAGTGGGCAACCAACAAGTACTATCTTATGCGGATCGAGTAGGATCATAATATATTACAATAAAAATGCTTGCAGCGCTTGCACCAGATGACTATAGTCCTTTCCTCATATGCAATGTCGAGGTTTTGCAAGGATGGTTGAAATAACAACCACAGATACTACTCCCTCGTACTTTGGATGCCCGACCTTTGTGCGAAGAGATAGATGACACATACTTGCGGGGATAAACCGGGCCCAAAAGAATCCTAGCTTGGGCTATCATCAGACCATAAAGAAAGCCCCTCGGCTATGCTGCAGCAGGGTAGCACCAAGGCTGCGAGCATCCATCCGCCGATCGCCGCTCCCCGCATTTCCGAAAGCCACGTCGATGTCCCTCCCGCTGTCGGCTGACTCAGATCCATATGGGCCCAGAAGGATGCATACTGGATGAGCGAAGCGCCGGTGAGCGCCGCCACATCACCACACCACCGATGGCAGCGTTGCCCCGCCCCCCCAAGTAGATCGCCCACCACAATGCGAAGAGCCCCGAGGTCTCACGGATAATAGGGGTCCTCGGGTGTCAGGCCTACTCGATATGGGCGGATTGATGGGCGGAAGATAGAGCGAAGATTATCCCCGTGTCGAAAGTAGGACTCCTATATGCGTGAGCGACAAGTTTTGGTATGCGTATGTATTATTCCCTTCCTCTGCAAACCGACTTTGTACAATCCTGGGCCCCTCCGTGTGTATATAAACCGGAGGGTTTAGTCCGTATAGGCTATCAGAATTCTCATAGGCTAGAAAACTAGCGTTTAGCTATTACGATCTCGGGGTAGATCAACTCTGTTAACCCTACTCATTGAATACAATCAAGAAGGACGTAGGGTTTTACCTCCATTAAGAAGGCCCGAACCTGGGTAAAACATTATGTCCCCATCATCCCTTGTTACCATTGATCCTCATGCGCAAAGTTCGGGACCCCTACCGAGATCTGCGGTTTGACACCGACATTGGTGCTTTCATTGAAATTTCCATTGTGTTGTCGATAGAAGGATCGATGGCTCGCTATATCATCAACGACAATATCACTACGGAAGGAGCCTAACGGTACATGTCCTCCAGCTCGGCGGTTTCACCGTGGGCACCCTACGGCCATCAAGCCGGCGACACCCCTGATTGCCAAACATCACCTCCGCCGGTCTCAAACACTCCGAGAAGATTGATCCGGCGGACGTCTGCGTCCTAAATGAGCTGCTAGACCGCTTGCCGCCTGGGGCTTTACAGATTATGACCGGATCGGGCTCAAACCCGATCGAGGAGAAAAATTCCTGCCGATCACCCACCTGGTAGCGGTCGTCGCGGAACAAGCCGAAAACACTTCCTCCCCTAAGTTAAATACCTGCTATGTTCGGATCTCCGAACCCCTCGAGCCGGATACCCTCCCTCGGGATGAGACTCCACGACCTCCGAGCTCAGGGTCGGACATAGGGTTCGGAAATCACATGGATCTTCCTGGACCCGAACTGGTGACTTCGGAGATTTCACAAGCTTCGAATTCAATCCTGGGCCGGGATTCGGGTTTTAGCCCACCCACTCACTACAATCAATACTCTCCAAGTAACTCAGGCCCTCGGGACATATGTGACCTAATGTATGTACGACAACAACTTGGAAATGGTCCATCACTTACGGGCGATTCCTACTGTTTAAAACATGATTAAAGATTGCTCTCTTGATGGAGTAATACCCTACTTCCTGCTTGATTGATCTTGATGAATATAGAATTACAAGAGTTGATCTACCACGAGATCGTAATGGCTAAACCCTAGATGTCTAGCACAGTATGATTGTGATTGCCCCTGGACTAAACCCTCCGGTTTATATAGACACCGGAGGGACTAGGGTTGTCTGAGTCGGTTTACAAAGGAAGGACTCTACATATCCGAGCGCCAAGCTTGCCATCACATGAAAGGAAAGTCACATCCGGACACGGGAAGAAGTCTTCATCTTGTATCTTCATAGCCCATTAGTCGACCCACGGCTGGTTTTGATTAACTCGGTCCTCACAAATATGGTTCTCTATATGCTTTATTTCTTCCAACTCCCAAAGGTCTCCTGCAAAACTGGACTATTTCACATCCAGATTCTTTTGGCAAGGAGATGGTGAAAAGAAAAAATACAGACTAGCCATGTGGAGTGTGGTTTGTAGCTGAAAGACCAAGGCCTTGGAATTCATACTACACAACAAGTATTTCGGACAAAAGCGGTGTCTCGGGCATATTGGAAACATGGCGCCTCGCACTTTTGGGCTGGCCTAATGGCGGCAAAGAAACATCTCTTTCGCTTTGGATCTTTCGCGATAAAGGATGGGTCAGAGATTCGTTTTTGGGAAGACATTGGGCTAGGAGGTGCCAATCTCTGAGAACAATATCCAGCCTTGTACAACATTTCTCGCGATATGAATAATACTATTGCGCAGGTGCTCAGTTCATCTGCCTCGAATATTTCGTTCAGGCGGGATTTGACTAGCCCCGACTTATGTCATGGCATAATCTTTTGTCCCGTGTGGATCTGAGTAGCTGACAGAAGGCGGGTTGTGTTTCGCGGAACCTTACTACATCAGGGTCTTTCACCGTAGACTCAATGTATTGTGTGCTCACACATTCTAAGGTACGGTGAGTAATAATAAGAAAATTTGGAGGTTGAAGATACCACTAAAATTTGAAGTCTTAGTAGGGGAGTTATGCGAACCAAAGAAAACCTCGCCGGAGTGCAATTGGCAAGGAGTAAAATTTTTGTTTTGAACTCATGATGAGACAATCAGAAACCTCTTTTTCCAATGCAACTTTGCACGTTCTATGTGGTCAATCATCCAAATAGCGTTTAGTTTATATCTGCCCACAACTGTTGCCAATATTTTTGGTCATTGGTTGGATGGTATTTCAAATAGGTTCAAACGCTATTGATGGTGGGAGCGTATGCCTTACTATGCTTACTTTGGCTATGTAGAAATGATTTTGTTTTTATGAAAAAATGCTTCTCCTTTGCAGGCTATTTTCCGTTATATGCTTTTCGCTTCGTCGTGGTCTATCTAGCAGTGGAGGTCCAGTTGCTATTCAAAGGCGGTGTGTCAGCGGTTTGGAGCAGGTGGCTATAGAGGTTTTACCCAAGATGGGTGCAGCATAACTTCTGGATCGGTCTATCTCACCTTTCGACATAGGCACAATGTCGGTCTATAGGAATCTACTATTGCTGATTTGTCGGTTTTGTTTTCTTCTGGTTGTCAAACTTTTGGTGTTCGGCTGTGTGCATCATTGTTATGAAGAGGCGGGTGTTGCTCATAATTCTTTGTATCCACTTGATGCTACATTTTGAGTTAATAAAGTGCCCTTTATCAAAGCGTGAGCACTAGTAGAAAACAGGGCTTTGGTCACAGCTCAATATACACATTAGTCGGTTGCATTACGAACCGGGACTAATGTAACGATAATCGATTCGGCGGCTAAAGGCATTAGTCCTGGTTCAAATGAGACCTTTAGTCGGTTTGAAACACGAACCGGGACTAAAGGTCTGCGATGCCCTTTAGTCGGTTAGGTGTCTCAAACCGGGACTAAAAGGGATCGTGTCTCAAACTCTACCCCCCACCCCCGTGTATCGCCATTTCAGTTTTGAAAAAACAAAAGAAAATGATAAAAACTTCAAAAATAAAATGCTTGATATGTAGTTATATTACTACATCTACTAGTTAGGAAATTTTAAAAACTTAAAATTGGACATGTTTTGCAAAAGTGTAGGGAGAAAGTAAAAGCGGCTATGGGTCAGGTTGCATACGATGTCGGAAAAAAGTATTATATATCAAAATGTTCACGAAAATCCGCATCCGATTTTGGACCTGCTTAAGGTCGATGGTGTAGCCAATTGGTACAAAGCTTGATTTTGGCTGGGTTTGCCTCAATTCCTCTATAAAAGCGATGAAATCCAGCAGTTTTCAGCAGGAACACCAAAACACACTTTTCGGATTAAGCTTGATGTCATATGTACGGAGGTTGTCAAATGTGAGGCGCGGGGTCGTCTATTAGTGAATCGGCGTGCCTAGTCTTGATGACTCGTCATCCACATGCTTCAACTATCTTGTCGATTTGTTCCTCCGGACATCTTTGAATCATGTGTTGGTAGGTGGCGCTTGGCGTTTTTGAGCCGAAGGGCATAGTTTTAAGCGAAAGGCCCGTATGGGGTAATGAGCGCCGCCGTGGCTTGATCGGACTCCTTCATTTTGATTTGATGGTATCCGGAGTATCGACGAGGAAACACGATGAGTCGTGTCCTGCGGTAGCATCGATAATCTGATCGATCGCGAAGGAGGAAGGGATCCTTAGGGCAGGCCTTTTGAGGTCTTTGAAATCGGCCTTACGCGCTAGGATTTATCCTTTTGGCATCATCACCAGGTTTGCTTGCCAGTCCGGTGTTTTATTTCTCGATGAATCCGGCCTCGATTAACTTGGATAGCTCCTTAAGTGAAATTTGAAGCCGACGATTGGCCAACTCTCAGATTTAACCAAGCGGCTGCATGAGGTAAAATTTTAAAACAACAAATATTATATTACATAACGGCTTTGTTTCATAATACAGGAAGGATAACATGAATGACTTCATTCAAAGATAATGTCTTTTGAGCGCTGGCCCTCTACAATCGGGATCCTTGAACATCATCAAAATACTGCTGGTCGTGCGGTGCTCCTTGCCCATGGCGGTCCCTTCGATCGCGAGCTTGGCGGTGTCAAGTTCGCTCCTGCACCTTCACAGGCGAAGGCCATCCGCGCACCTTCGATGCAGATCGACCGCTTGATGGCATCAATCCGAGGCGAGCATTGACCGGTTGCTTCATGAGCCGAAGTAGCTGCTGGGTATGGCTTGGCGGGCCATAAGCGGAATATCAAATCCTTCATGGCCAGTTCGGCCACCCTATGCAGATTCGGTCAGCTGTTTGACTGATCGCTAAGAACACCGGATGCTCTGGCGCAAGGTATTACGACGAACAGCTTCTCCGTTGAGCTCCCTCTTTGGCTCGGAAGAACTCCGCTGCATCAGCAACACTGCAGCGGCAGGTCATAAGCGGTCCTAGAGAACTCCAAATCCGGGTTAGTAAGAGTACCTTTTCTTCACAAATTTGCTCTGCGTAATTATGGCCTTACCGCTGTGATTTTCCTGGCCTCCTGGATTTCTGGGAGGGCGCCAAACTTCAACCGGGCATCTTATGCGCTTTGGCGGTCCTTGGCAAGTTCGGACTCTTGATCCACAATATTGCGCTCCAGGACTCGCATTTCTTCCACAGTGTCCTGGAGCTCTGCTGGACCTCACCGACCACAGCCTCGTGTTTCTCGTGGCGGCATGTTCCTTTGCCGCTCTCTCTCTGACACTTCGGCCGGTGCCTTCTTGAGGTCTCCACCTGTCGCGCTCCTACAAAATATCATGGCACTATGGTCAAACACACATCATTCATCCTTTCTGAATCTACAAATGGTCATTGCATACCTTGATTGTCCTCCAGCTGTTTTTTCACACGGCCAAGCTCTTCCTCGGTCTACTCTAGACCTTGCTTGATCCAGGAGACTTGGCAGAATGGGAGGTCACAACCAACCAACGACCTTTGCTTATTCACATAGACATGTATGGTTAGTCTCCTCTGAAAATTATTTGATCCTCTGTCGGCTTTACTTTGAAGAACACGGACTGAGTCTCAGAAACTCTTGTCTATACTATGACATTACTTTTGCATAATTACGTCGCATACCTCAAAGCCTGTTAGAAGGCTAGTGCAGGCTTCGGTTAGTCCGCTCTTAAACGGACTGAACCCTCTCAACCACCATACCCATAAGGATACGGTGTTCCTCAACAATGGAAGCGCTTTGCAGTGCTTCTAGTAGAGTATCCGGTACCTCTGGATGGAAAGAGGTCACCGGTGGAATCGGTGCACCTCACTCTTTCGAAGGAGGCTGCTTGCCTAATTCCGGAGCCGTATAGGTCTCCGGAATTGTATTGGCTGAGGGCGGTGGATATGCCCCCATCGCCAATCTCGAAGTTGCTCCCCATGTGTCCGTGGCAGTATCACCTCTGGCGCCACCACAGCAGGACCTCTGCATCTCTCCACAGCACAGGGAGGTCCTTGGACAGAACCTCGGTGTCATCCATGGCCTTGGGAGAAGAGGCCGCCGGAAGGGACCAGCTGTCCATCACCTTGGGATCCAGCGAATTTCGAAGATGTGGATCGCTGGAGGTGGGAGCAGCAGTTATGTAGCACATGATTCAACATGTTAAAACGCGAAATAGAAGGAGTTGGATATATGGGTGAGTCGGTGCCTTTGAGTACTTCGATCCTTTGAGCTGCTGTCGGTATCCAACACGGAGTTGTCCAATGAGGCTCTCCCTTCTTGGGCCTTCGCCTCCAGATGCGTGGAGACCGCCCTTTTCTTCCTTCTCCCCTCGGGGAGAGGTTGCTTTCCTCCTCCTCCTCCTCCTCCTCATCCTTAGTGGAGGAGGTAGATCTCGAGGTCTTTGGGCGTCACGTCCGAAGTTCCCCTCTGCGGAGAGCCACTCCTGGTCTCCTTGGCCTTCTTATCCGATTGCTTGGTAGCGCGGAACCAGCATCTTCGTTGGATTGCTGGGTTTTCGAGCGTGAGCCGGACAACTGAATCCGCTCCGCCTTCTTTTTCCAGCCATGAAAAAACAAATAGGAAGCTTAGACATCTTCCTTACGTATACAAGTAAAGGATACACCTTGAAATCTGAAAAACTTACGGATTGGCAGGATGGGTCAGGTTGTACCCACGATCCTCGGTGCGTCTTGACCCACGTCTCATTGGCCTTAGAAGCACCTTCCAGATATCTTCGTGTATCGTGCGAAGAACTGTTGCAGTGCGGTGCTCGGCGGATCAACCTCCACAAATGGAAAGTCCGGCTTTGGCTCGGAAGGATCCGTGAAAAAGCATCACTGGATCACATTGACAAGCTTGATGTTCTTGTCTACCATGCTCTTGATCGCCTCAAAGCTGTCAGCTCATCCGATGAAGACCAGTCTAGGCCCTTCTCTAACCAGGAGGTGAGCGCGCCAGACTCTGGACTAGAATTCGGGGCAGCGGCGGAGGCATCACGAGGCTCACTGGCGATAGAACCACCGTTGTTGCCACCCTTTGATGGCCTCCACGAAGGTACCTTTGGGCCATGAGAGGTTGGGCATCTTGCTCACCATGGCGCCTCCGCACTCTGTGTGTTGAACACCCACCACCTTCGGCCTCACATTGAAGATCTTTAGCCACAATCCGAAGTGGGGTGGGATGCGGAGGAAGGCCTCGCACACGACAATGAATCTCGAGATGTTGAGGAAGGAGCTGCGGGCCAGATCATGGAAATCCAGCCCGTAGTAGAACATGAATCCGCGGACGAATGGGTGGAGAGGAATCCCAATCCAGCCAGACGAAGTGGGGATGAATACCACCTTCTCATGGGGCTCCGGGGTGGGGATGATCTGCCCCTTTGCTCCGCATGGGTGAAAGAGTGAATCCTTATCTCCTTATAAAAGTAGTGAATATCAAAGCGCCTCCCACTGCGCCTTAAAACACGCTTTGTTCCCGAAGTGCCGCACAGAGGCAGTGCGGTTGGATTACCATGCTCGTATTGATGACAATCCCGCAATAAGAGGACCACGAACTCTGCTTAGCCAAGGCGTGCCAATAAGACCGCATCTCAAAACATGGGAGCGGGAGTGTCGTGGAATTGTCACGGCAGATGTCCTTAGTGTGAGGACTTAGTCGTGAAACGCATCTATCTGGTAGCTTGAGAGGGTTAGGCGGAATCGAGAAGGCATAACAAAAGACAAGGATTTAGACAGCACCGCCCCGGAAACATCATCCGTAATAGCCCTACATGCTGTTTGTGGCTAGGTCTCATTATGATCATGAGGGAGTGCGATGAAACCGACTCTTTGTGTCTAGCCCTAGAGATTGTTTCTTGTTGCTTATGTTGCCCTCTTTGGGGAGCTGCCCTCTATATAAGTTAGAGGCGGGTTACATCATGGAGTCCTAGTAGGACTAGGACTAGCCTATCTTGTACTACAAGCGGATACAAGTCCGGGTCTTGATTCCTTATGAAATATTCCTCACACCTTTCTTATTAAGTCGGTGCACAATCACATGAACCGGCCTACTGGGTCTTGGGCCTTGTCGTCCGTTCGACCCGCCATCGGGGCCATCCGTGAGTCGCCAGGCTTGTGAGTCGTCAGACCAGTGAGCCGCCAGACTTCGTAAGTCGCCCTAAACCTCCGTGGTTACAGTGAAACACCAAGTCGGTCGGGTCATCCATCCGGCGGGTCATACATGAGGTATATCCCGACATTAGCCCCCAATTTAATTTGGATTTATCCTTGTTAAACTGATCTTGCAAAATAACTCAAGAACAAATTTGACAGGTTGTGCTCGGGTTAAATACACTTGTAAGCGGTCACTGAACATCTTTAAGTCCTTGTCATTTCCTTGTTGATATAAATATGTCCATAACATCATAGAAAAATCTTATTTAACAGATATGCTTCAACTTTGTCAATGCAAAAATCCAGATACTTCTTTTGAAAATTCCGGGTTAACAGGCCAGCTTCAAAATCAATTTGCTGACATTGATCTTCCTGTAGAGAAATACTGTAAGAAATAATCCACTTCAGTCGGCTTCCAAGCGGCAAAAAATATTAGTCTTGAAATACTCATCCGACTTTCAACGGCTTAAAGATGTAGATCTTGCCGATTTATGATTACCAAAATTGTCGGGTTATAAACAAATGATACGGGTCATATAATTGTTGCTGATGCGGGTTAATCTTATGATGGCCGGGTCATAAACTTTGCAGATTTCTTCGATAATAATATAATACCCGATTTGCTCAAAACTGAGGATTTGAAGTTATTCCTCCTTATATATATCATATCACCTGTAGCCCCAGTGCGGGTTGTCATGCTTGCAGCAACCTGGGACTTGTAATTGCCTTATGCTCATAAAACTTCAACCAGCGTAGCCCCCAAGGGCCGGGTCATTATGCAATAATGAGCAGGGATTTTGTAAATATTATCATGTAAATTGGAACAGCAACGTGTAGCCCCCAAGGGCCGTCTCAGTAAGATATTACTGAGCTGGGACTTTGTATATAATTCATTGATAATAACATCATATGATGTAATCTCCACCATGGGGCTTGAACCCACGCCCACAAGGTTAAGAGTTTTGTGCTTTACCAACTGAGCAATGGATCCTTCAATATAATGGATTAAGACTTGTGTACCTTGTACTGTTGACAGGAGCAATTGGTAGCCCCTAAGGGCCGGCTCATTACGATGTGATGAGTCGCGTCTTCAATAAGGTGAGCAAAAAAGACTTTGCATTAGCCCCAAGTATCATGGTGCATGCTTGCAGCGACATGAGACTTACATATTTGATGTAACCTCAATTTGAATAATGTAGCCCCCAAGTGCCGGGTCGTAATCCTGCAGCGACTCGGGACTATTCCTTCCATTGTATAATAAATCATATCCATTAATAAAATAATAACCATTGCGCCAAAGCGATTTTGAATACCTCGTCTGTTGATAAGTAAATCCGGAGTTTAAATACCCGACGGCTCTTGGCTGATGGCGATTTAATGCGCCTCTATTGTAAGATGGAATTTTTATAACCCGGCGGCTTATAGCCTTTGAGAAAAATCCAGAACGGATAATCATTTTGAAGCATCAACTTTGGTAATGAGCTTGAACTTAATCATTTATATGTCATATTTCTGCAAATCCTGCAAAGAGTTTAAACAACATATGCCCTGGCGACTTAGCGTCAAAGCCAGGGTGGGTCATAATATCTCATATAACTACTGTGATATTGAATTTGTACTGCGGTTCACATGACCTGTGCAGTAAGGGTGATAACCCAATCCTTAGAAGCCAATGCTTCCACATAGATGATGATTGTCATAAGCTAGCGACTTATAGTCAAAAGTCAAGCGGGTTAAGCATAAAACACTTATATACATTTGAGATATAACCTAAAAAGGTCTCAAGTCAAACCCAAAATTGTTACATAAAAAAGACTTAAAAGTTTAAGGCTTCTGATTCATTATCTGATCAGAAAACTCTTCAAAGGGTTGAGCTAAGATTGAATACGATCATATAGCCCCAGTGGCTCTGGCGTTGCCGATCAAGAGGTACCTACAGCTATGTTCTCTTTGGTTGAATCGACCTATGTTTGAACAGGAAGCCCCAAATGACCTTGAGAGTTGTTTAACGATGTTGATTGAATCGATCCACATCGGACCCAAGAAGTTAAGCTAGGATTCGGATCGATCAAAGCCCCCTAGTGAGTTTGGCAGTATGCCGATCAAAAGGGTTTAAACAGCTATGTTCTCTTTGGTTCCAATCGACCTATGTTTGAACAGGAAGCCCCCAAGTGACCATACATTAGCATTGCACCGATTAAGAGGGTGCCGACAGCTATGCTTTCGATGAGCGAGGAAGCCCCGAGTGACCATAATAAGATAAGTCGTGGGTAGGATACCTATGTTTGAACTTTTCTTAGAACTTCGAACTTGCGAGAGATTAATTCTTTTGAACGGAACTTTAAACCGGTTCAAAGCTTCAAAATTTTGTGAGGACAAATTTACCTTGAGCGGATTTTGAACGGATTTGAGAGCTTCAAAATTTTTGAGGCCAAATTTACCCTGGGGCGGATTTTGAACCGGTTTGAGAGCTTGAGTGCTTTGTGGGAGAAAGATGTCTCTTGAACGGATTTTAAACGAGTCCTTATTTTGAGCGGAAATCTTGGCGGCTTTTAAATTTTCATCGAGCTAGCAGTAATCTCCGGGCCCGGGTTATTTTTCCTTCAATGACCGGAGTTCTTGAATTTATTGAAACCGGCTAGTTTTGTCGAGTCATACCATTGTAGGCCCGAGTCTCAAAGGCGACTCGAGGAGTTGACGAGATTCTCCATTTTTGACCATAGCAGGGCGTATATCATTGGCGGTGATAGCGCGATGTGAACCCTGAAGGTTGAGGTGACTGCGGCGGGTTATAAATGATCCCGTATGAGCCATGTCAGAACTCGGCCAATGGCTCCTTCCAACTGGCTGTTTGAAGTTAACCAAACTGTAGTGGTGGTGATTTGTCGCCTGCCCATTGAACCATCAATGCAGGCGACGGACTGATAATATATGATAATTTGCCTTCAATTTGTTGGAAGAGAAACCGGGCTTCCCAAGTAGTGACTTGCTCATACTCAATGAACAGCTCACGCGAACAGGCGCAGCCGGTGTATTGATGTAGACCAGGCCGCGAGAGACGGACGATAAAGACGACCGCAACATCAAAGGTGGCTTGGATAGATGAGTCGGCCTCGGTGTTGTAAGCCGGCACAGGCGAGCCAACCACGTTGTTTTGATGTAGTGAACAATTGTCCTGCATCAACAATATTGCAGACCAAGGCAAAGATAAACTGCTCTTTGACAAAAATAATATGGGCTAATAAAATATATTTTAAATGGATATCACCTGATGTGTCAGGCCGGAAATAATCCGCCATGAAGTTGATGATCACTAGGTGAAGTTGAAATTACTCACGGGTGAGTCGGCCATGGCGTTTGTAAGCCCGGTGCCGGCAGGCGAGCTAATTGCAGGCACGGTAAGCCGGGCGGGCGGCGAATCAATCGCAGATGCGGTCTCGGCGAGTTGATGTAGATTGAGCTGCATGGGTGAGGGCTTGCGCGCATGCGTTTAACAGCAAGCGGGCGCGGAGGCCTGTGCATGATGATGCTAACGCATATTTCATAGGCATAGCATAACACCATCTTTATAATAAATCATTGTCCCTGCGTACAGAAAATACGTAAAGTACAGTAGTTCTTTAAAAAGAATTTAATATGTACTAAAAATAGACCGGACTAATATCACCTGATTATCTGGATGATAGATTATGCCCTTTGGACAGATGATCCATATGCAGACTAAATACTAGTAACGATGGACTAGTATAGCCTCACATTATTTAAAATGGCAACCTGTGGTAGTACTTTTCATGTGGCCTTGGAAAATCAATGGTTGTTGGGGGCCATGCCGCTGCCACTCTCTTGCCGCTCCAGAGGCGTCGACTCCTTTGGCAGAGCCGAGGTGCTCGAAGGCCGCAGAAAACCGGAGGACTTGCGCGTGCAGAGGCTTGCAGAAAAAATGTCTCACAGCGGGTCTGGTGGCTCAAGGTTGCAGCGGCCGGCGGCGACCCATAAAAGATGAAACAGCGGTGCTAGCGCGAGGCTTAGGCAGCCGGGCGGCTTATGGCGCAGCCGTGACTGCAACAGCAGCCACCAGGTGATGCGGCGCGGCAGCCATGAAGTAGCGGCTCGGAGGTGCTCGGAATAGAAAAAACCGGCAGCGACTCGGAACAGAAAACAGAAGCGGAGACTTAAGGCCTTTCGGTCCGGAGCGAGTGGTAGGGCGAGGCCGTGAAGGTCTGAGTCCCATCATCTGACTTCACGTGTTTTATCTTTTGACCACTTGCGTATTAGCAACAATAGCTAG